>JAZHYW010005895.1:0-89869 GCA_037355805.1 Ixodes ricinus
ATCAGGACAAGCCGCTGCCCCCAGGGCCGAGTGGTGTCCCTGTCCTAGGTTACCTGCCATTTCTCGGATCCAGTGCCCACGTTACCTACGCGAGACTTGCGGCAAAATACGGACCCATCGTCAGGTCAGACTCACTCCCGTATCCATAGACCTACTTTCTCTCTGTAGAGCCTGCGCTGTCGCAGGACTGTCTGCCGTTTCGTTGTCTGTGGCAAGCTTGAATTGGCCTGCAATTTCGGGCCCGAACGCGCAGCCCGAAATTGTTCTGCAATGCCGCGGGCACACTGCCGATGCGTCATACAAACAGACACTGCAGAGTTTTAAGGAATCGTTTCTGCACATCCGCTACGGTACGATGGGTTCTCCGGTACGAACTACGCATGCGCTACCGCAGAAGACTCGCACATGCACACACGTACACCTTGGCTGTACACGACCTGTCTGCAGACTTGTTTGAGGCAAATAAATTTATGAAGCAAATATAGTTCAAACACGCTTACGGCGTGCCCGAAGATAATTGACCATTTTTAAACGTCCTTCGAGGAACATTGACGGTCGTTGTTTGTTTGAGGCGCACAAAGCACGTGATTTGATCCGAGCGATTGCCGAACGACTCCGCGGCATTCGTTTTTCGATACCAGCTCAGCCGATTCCATGCTGAACGCTGCCGCAACCTCGGTGACCAATATGCATGCTCAGAGTACGCCCCCAAGGAACAATGGCGCACTCGAATGATTGTCGCAGCGGCTACTAGATGCCACTCAGGTTTGAAAACGTTCTACTTTGTCGTCGTGACTCCAGTGGACACCGTACCTTTTGCATGATGTGCGATCAGTGTGACCCCGGCCTTATACAGCATGCTGTCTTAATATTTCCGTTCCGACATGACGCCGGTGGTGAGGGAAAAAGAGTAATAAAGCCGACTGATGTCTCGTTGGCAAGACACTGCGTATGAATCTTTTAAAAGGCGCTAGAATGCTGGGCTTCGTTGCGGAAGAACTGCAATCTTTCGTGTCGACTTCGCGCGTGCGCAAGTAAGTATTAGCAAAAAACACGCGGACAAACTGTCTCGGTTTACATCGGTGTAATTACCTCCTGTTGTAGTGTGAACGCTGCCAAAAAAAGACAACCCTCCCCCCCCCTTCCCCTTCCCAGAAACCAGCGAGAAAGTTAAAACCGCAATTATATGTTTACTTATTCGTACCTAGATATCCCATGGTAGTATGGATACGGCTCCGATGCAAAGTCACTAGACAGCAGTACAAACGGACGTTTTGCATTTGACTGATTGCTGCAGCAGCTACTTATAGCTCATTATTGACACCGCGTAGCAAATGGTGCTTGAGTTCGTCGCTTCACGATTTCTTTGCCATTCTTCTCATTAGGTTATGCTTTGGGTCGCCTGTTAGTTTACCTAAGGACAGTAAAATGACTCGGGCACCGCACAAGGTCCCACGACTAGAATCGAGGAATCGCAGCAAGAAATTACAGCCGGAAACTGCAGCTGGGAAATACAGCAAGAAACTACAAGAAACGACAGCCAGCGAACAAGATCAAGAAAGCGCAACAGCAAAATAAAGCAGGGGGCAAAAGCCTGTCATATCATAATAGACTATATTCAGAAGTGCGCGCCATTTCAAAAGTCGTTACATGGAAAACTGTCGTTTATATTCAATGGAGTGTAAACAATGAGTCGCTTACTGACTCCGGTAGAAAAAACTATTCACGCGTTGTAGTTTCATGAATACAGTGAGACCACGAAATAAAAGCTTGCTGCAGAAATGAAAATAAACTACATCTATGCTGTTACAGAGTCAAACTGGGATCGGAAGATGTTGTTGTGCTGAATGACCTGGACACGATCAAAGAAGGATTGAACAAAGACGAGCTCTTGGCCCGTCCTAATCATTTCCTTTTAAAAACCGTCGGAATTGATGGTGAGCTCGTTGAATGTAACCGAAGAGGTCATGACGTGTTACCATTCTTGTTTCGTCTAGAATATATTAGCTTTTGCTCAAATACGTTATTGGTTTTGCTAAAGGGAAGGTGAAACATGCCTTAAACGAAAACGAGATACAGGTGAATTCTGGCGTATTTTCATCCCGTGAATCTGATTATCGCCTTGGTTTGCCCCGAAAATGTAACTAAATGCAAGAAAACGCGAAAACCCATCCGACTATGCGTGACGTCATACGAGGATCCTTGTGCCGCCAAGAGTGTGCCGCTCGTCTGGGCAGCGCGTGCAGTTGCAATCTTGCGAGCTAGATTGTTCCGCGATGACACCAGTCGTGACGTCTCTTTGTGACATTTTGTTGTTGAAAATAAGCAAGAGTGCGCGTGCATAGCTTCGACAGGCGCCGAAGATGGGCGAGATCAGTGATTCCGAAGACCCCTAGTATGACGTCACTCATCGGGAAGGAGGGTCTTCGGCGTTACTTGAGAAATTAATTTCTGCAGCGTCCGTGCACCAAATTGACAAATAATCTCAATATTTGTAATCCTGGAGGCCGTATAAAGACAATTAAAGTTTTCCTTTTATTGAATACAAAACCGCTTCAAGTTTTTTTTAAAGCCGTAAGCAGTGTTAAAGGTGTTGCCCCCAAAAAAAGAAAGAAATACGTTACTCGTTACTTGCAAATAAAATTAACACTTGCCCGACCTACGTTTCATCAAAAAATAAAAGAAACGCGTAAAAGTTACCGTTACCGTTAAAAAGTAGGGCACGTTACTTTCGCGTTACTTTTTAATTATGAATTCACACGTTTTACTCTCTGACGTTACAGGTATGCATACGCGTCATATTTCAAGGAACATTATGTCCATCCAGACATTGAACATAATGACCTTTTCTTTCTTACGCTTCCACCTAAATACTCACGAGAAAAAAAAGCAATAGGAAAAGCAAAAAACGCGAAATTTGTATGAATTGGCGCCTAGAAACACGCGAAAAATTGAAGTCTAATTTATTTAGTCTTGTGAAGAATATGTAACGAGTAACGTAACTACGTTACACGTTACTCGAAATAAGTAACGCAAGTTCATTACCCGTTACCATTTTTAAAATGTAACGAATACGTTTAGTACGTTACCGGAAAAAGTAACGCGTTACCAGTGACGCCGTTAGTTGTAACGCGTTGCCGCCGACACTAGCCATAAGACAATAAGACCCATTGGACGCCCGCGGCAGCTCGGTCAAAACGCGTCATTTTCTAATCGGCAATGAGCTGACGTAGAGGCACAGCAGACAGCCAGACGTTCCGTAGATCTCTCTTAGTTTCTTGCTAATTTGTTGACCGCCTTTATCCAGGAAACAAAAATGTCAATTTTATGCCAGGTGGTCTAATTGAACGTTTAAGCGGGGATTGCATATGGGCAGGTACAGGGCAACGTAACTTAGGACTTAAAGTGCATTCCTTGTCCACGCGCTGAGATTAGTAGTGTAGTCAATGAAAGTGATAAAAATCACGCATTGATAAAGTTTGGTGTTTTCTTTCTCAAGGCTTAAGTGAGTTTGTGGACAATATTAGTGCGTGCAAACTATTTGTTTCGCGCCATCATTCTGTTAAGTTTTATGATTTTTGTGCCATCATTCTGTTGAGGTTTATGATTTTTTTTTGAGCGCAGCGAGTTTTGAAGAAGTTTACCCTTAGTGTTCTTTATGTCTGAAAATAAATATGTAAACAATCTTACAGGAATTGCAACAATGAATGGGAAAGCGTGGGTCGACAACCGCAGGTTCTGCATGCATGTATTAAGAGACCTTGGATTCGGAAAGAAGAGCATGGAAGAACATATAAAGGTACAATATCGTTTGCTATATAAAATTAAACACTATTTAAACAACACCGACATAAAATAAAAAAAACGTTCAGCTTTTCCACTTTTGTAAAGGAGGAAGACCAGCGGAGCTGTACTCGATGGACTGTGTGCTTCTTCTTCGTCGTCGTCTGTTTTTCGCGCTGTTTCCTACGATGAATTCCCACCAACGTGCCCAACTATCCATTCTTCTATTACAGCTGGAAAGGTTGCCGCCATCTACGAGCGACGGCGGAAACCATACTGGTTGCGTGCTTGCCGCCGTCGCGGGGGGATCGGTGGCCGAGTGGGCTAGCGCACACCAGCTCGGAGCACGTGGAGCGAAAGCTCGCGCTCCAGAACCCAGGGATCCTGGGTTCAATCCCCACCCCTGCCCGTTTCGATCTGGATGAGCATCGTACCGGCGTGCGGTCGTGTATCACTACTGCGTGGTGCACGTTAAAGACCCCAGGCTAGCGGTTGTACTGCACTGGCTAAATTGCTCATCTACAGCGAGTGACTCGTCGCAATTTTAAAAATGGCTGACCAACGACTCGCTGTATAAATATCCACACAACCCCCCCCCCCCAATTATTATTATTGCCGCCATCGCTTATAAATGGCGGTAGCTGTCCAGGTAGATTTGTGTCGCAAACGTGGACACGATCCTGGGGAACCTAGCCCTTAACAGCTCCGCTGTAAAAAAATGACTATTCTCAGAGGTCTTGTTGCAGAGCTATTTTTTTTTTCCTTTCAAGCTGACTATAGCGCTGGGATGCCTTTCCTGCTCTGTCATGCGGTACTCTAGAATAGGCTTGAAGGTTCAAGGTATTTGTTAGGAAAACAGTTGAAAGCTCCCATATGCTTATCAAACAACAATGCCATACTTCTCAATGCTATTAGAAATCTTGAAGAGGCCAACACTATATCTCAAAAATCCTGGTGGGTCTAAGAAAGCTTTTTGGTGGGGTGATTTAGCTTTGTAGTTTTGGAAAGCACTCTGTATTACTATTATGCCTTCAAAGCAGTTATTTGAGTCTGTTTTTACCCCGCGATGGCAAATTTGTGCCTTGGCAAAAGCAATCTAGCTTGAAGCAGGAGCATCGCAGCTGTCAGAAACCGCGGCAAATATCCACTTTGAGAAAAGGTTGCGAAGAAAGGACACAGAGTGAGTAGGAGCTTAGATTTGTTAAAGAACAATTTTCACTGAATGTACTATCTGGTTTGAATTAAATGCGAACTATGGCGGAACTTCCAGTGGAACACCGGCGCAGCGTGGAAGCTTAGGTTGTGCTGGACGAGGTGCAAACACGTCAGAGCAGGACGCACATCCTCGCTGTGCCCTACTCTCCATATAACAGTTCTGTCAGTTTCCAGAGGCCTTCAGGAGGCGCAGCATTGTCGATCGCCCGCGCGCTCTAGTGTTTGCATTTTATTTGAACATAATAGTGTACGTCGTATCACTCTAAGCGTTATATTGTTTTTGTGTTCAACCAGTGTTCAACCTGAAACAAACATTCTGCATAACTTGCTGCGACTTGAGATGTTTCAAGCTTCAAAGTGCCTGCATAAACCAAAAGTTTCTTACCAACTTTAGTTTACGAGTTTAATGGTTGGTAAAGCGCAATAACACAGAATTCGCAAAATACGAGCTTACATGACACCAAAAATTCTTCTGCTCGCCTTACGCAGACTAAATTAATATTTTTGCATCGCTCTTTTTTTCGCTTTCTTTTGTACGTGTGCAGGCGACGGGACACGCTCAGCGCACAACGGAAGCGTCTGTCATTTCTCCACCAGAAAACAGGAAGAGGGGAGGAGGGAGGGGTAGGACGGCTTGTGACAAAAGCCGACCAATCTGAGTGACAAGTGTCGAGGGCAGATTAAGTGCGCTGCCGTGGGGAGGATGGTGTTTGGGCACTACTATGCAGATGGAATTGAGCCGGCTCTAACGGTGAGGCTGTTCCATCTTCGAATTCCCCCTCTAAGAACAACGATTAAAAAGAGCCTTTTTTTGTTCACAGCGTTTGACTGGTACTTTTGTTTAATCATTGAAATACCCAATAGTTAGCCTAACACTCAAAGTAAATCTACGCCCTCTGCTCCACTCAGAAATGTTACACCTAAATCATCACGGGTCTTAAGTGTGCACAAAATGCAATAGTCAACAATAGTCACCGAAGTTTCCATAATATAAAATTATATCGAACAAGTATGGTGCTCCTCCCTTCCGGATTGATTTGTGATTATATCGCGTGGTACCTTGACCTGAATGGCTGGTTTGGCTAAATATCTCATGTGTTTGAAAACTTAGTTGCATTGACCTGTCTTCTGTTTTTGCTTTTTTTGTCACAGCAGGAGGAAATAGCCCAACTCTGCGATGTCCTGAAATCGTGGGATGGCACACCGGGGAAAATGAAAAATGTGCTTACGTCGAGTGTCTCTAACAATGTAACTGCACTGGTATTTGGAGAACGTTTCAGCTACAATGATCCGAGGCGGAAGTTCCTGGACGAAGGAGCAACCACAGTTTCGCGGAACGCTAGCTTCACAGCGGCCTTGGACTTCTTGCCCGCCTTGCGCAAGCTGCTCTCCTACCTTCCATCGTCCAGATCCAGTATCGTCCGTGCGCACGCGGACAGTATGCTTGATTTTATCAGGCGAGTATATATCTCTCCCACCCAGGAGAGAAATCACCCAGGAAAGAAATCACAACTGAAAGGGCTGTGAACGCGAGCGTGGTCACTGACACTTCGAAAGAGAGGACAAGAGGTCTGAAAACGCGCTCCACAGCTTTCTAGAGAAAGATGGCAGCGCCCAGAGGGCGGCTATTAGAACGGTACACAAGATCCTCGCACAAAATGAACCAAGAAACCTTTTTCATGTAGACTGCTTGTTCTAAAATATTTAGACCGTGACAGTTCGAGTACATCCTTGTCGTTTCTGCAGTTTCTTTTACATATTTAAAAATTAGCCTAGAATACTATCACTATGAATTTTCAAGTAAAATAAGGCACACTAAACTTTGCTTTCAGAAAAGAGGCCGACCAACGTTCGGAGACACTAAGTCCGGACGTGAATAGGGACTTTATCGATGCTTACCTGAAGAAGTTAAACGAGAATAACGGAGCCAACTCAAGCTTCAATCGTGAGTGCACTCTTTCTTGTGTTATTGTCACGGACAGCTTAAGGAACGCTGGAAGTTGCGATTCCGAAACATCTTATTATCTTTCCCCAGCCGATAAGATTGAAACTTGTTGAATAAAAACGCCGGAAAACGAATCGCGAATCAAGAAAATTAAAGGAGGACGCTTAAGCTTCGCCTTTAAGGTGCAACGCCACCGTGCATGACCTTTTGGTACATTTTTTGACGGTTTATAAATTTCTTTCTATGTATACTACAATTATAATGTTAATGTAAAAGTAAAGAGCTGGTTTTCAACAATAATTCAATGTCTTGATATTGCGATTATTTTTGGGTGTTAGTTAATTATTCAGCTTTGAAGAGAACAGTCTCTGGTACTGAAAAAAATATTTCTCGAGTTATAACAGCCCATTGTCCACTATATTTTACGTGAGCGTTCAGTTGGGTATAATGAATAGAAAAAGCAAGCGAAAAAAGGTACATATATTGTATATTGCAAGGCGAAAAATAAAGTTTTAAATCGTAATATTTAATGGAATATAAGAACATAATCACGCGAACTAATCAAAATTACAAGACATTGAATTATGAAGCATCCTTCGATATTACATTTTCCAGAACTTCCATATTGATATATTACACGTTAAGATTATTACGGATCTCGAATTTTTCCCATTAAGTTACAGCACATTTTAGTTTCTTAATATAAAATACAGATGGCGACACGTGTTCAAAAATATCTTAATGTGCATTTTTCATCGTGTGCCGCCTGGAAAACCACGTTAAAGACAAAAAAAGTGCCAGATGTCAGGGTTTCCGGTGGCTGGATGCCAGCAGCGAGCGAGCCAGAGATGTCAGAACAAAAAGCTCGTGGCTGCGGGTGCGCTACAGCTGCTTTTGCGCGCGTTCTGTTGTGCGTCGGTACATATGCCTGGCGCGATCTAAATGAAATGGGAACCATGAAAGGGATTCCGCCATTTGGGATTCCGTCACGTATGCGAAAACATTTGAATGTTTTTATCTCTTGCAAAAATATGAAAGCCGTTTACAACCCCCTGGAACGACGAATTAGAGCGCAGCTCTTGAGGAGGAGAAGGGAAGGGTACTGAGGGGAGGGTACACCCCTCCCACCTCATTCTTCCTGCTACTCCTCCTCCGCCTCCTTCTCATCCTCCTCTCCCTCTTCCTCCCCTCCTCCCGTTCCCCTCCTCCCCCTCCTCCTCCCGTCCCCTCCTCCCCCTCCTCCTCTCCTCCCCCTCCTCGGAACGTCACGAGGGCAACGTCTCGGCATGGTGCCGAAACGTCACAGCAATACGCCGACGGCTTCGCCGACGCCGACGCCGAATCCGATGGCGACGCCGAAGCCAACAGCGACGCCGAAGCCGACGGCGACGCCGAAGCCGACGACGACGCCGAAGCTGACGGCGACGCCGCTCAAGCCGGAAACAGGCGCCTGAGCTGCGCTCCATAATCATTTTCGCTATCAAACTATGTTTGTCGGAATAGTTCGACTATATTTCGTTTCAAAAACCACCTCGGTGGCTCTTAAGTCCCAATAATATTAAAACAAAAGACAAAGAATTAAAACGTCTCAGTGTCTTTGAGCCAACGCGCTGACCAGTGAATCCGTACTTTTCGGGTTTAAATATCGGCCGAGGTGCCCGCAATCTGACGGAGGCCATTCTGAGATTTTGGTTGCACGTCAAGAGATCTCCAATTAGTAAAAATAAACCCGCACTTTTTTATTAGTGCGTGTGTAATAGAAAACTGGGTTTATTATTTGGGAGGACTTGTAATAACATACATTGGTACAAACTCGGAAACTTGGGTGCGAGCCGGATGCCCATCTGACCGCCTCGAAGGTCTCGGTAAACACAATATGGCGGATACTCAAAAAGGGGTGATGTCCATCACGCTAATGCTGACGCTAACACTCGGCCATCCTGCTCCTTTAACTGTCCTCAGTTAACGTAGTCCTTTGACCACACAGGTTTACGCTTTGCGCGTTTTGACTGACGCAAGGTACACCGGGGACTACTTGGTTGATCCCTGTCACTTGCTTCTTCACAGCTGGAGTATGAAGGGTTCACCGTTTGTCCATCACTGTCCATGCTGGTGTGGCTGTCTGGGCACTCGATTGAAGCTTTCTCTTCTGAGGCCAGTTTAAACAGCTTCAGTTGACTTGCATGGGCTGTTGTCGTGTACTGGCTGTTTCTTGGATGTTCGGAAGGCATGTTGCTTACGCGGTAGGTATCCGATGGAAGTACCTCCACAACCGTGTAGGGTCCTCGGTACTTAGGCTGCAGCTTGGTGGACTCTCCAGTAGAAACAGGTGCTCGTTTCACCACCACCACGTCACATACTGCGTAGTGGAGCGCGTCACAGTGTCTCTGGTCATACCGTCGTTTAGCGCTAGTCTGAGAATCCAGAATCGCCTGCCTGGCTTCCTTCCCGCAGATCGTGGACACTCCGTTGGTGTTCTGTGTCAGGTGGGAGCAGTTCTTGGAGGTTGCTTTCTAACGCTGGCACAAATCCATACAAAAGTTCAAATGGGGAACGGCCTGTTGTTTTGCTGACATTGCTGTTGATGTCTGCTTGTACTTTCTGCAGATGATGGTCCCAGTCACGTTGGGTTTGGTACTGTGTTGAGGCTGCAACTGCTGGGATCAGTATTCGGTTGATCCATTCGACTTGGCTGTTTGCCTGAGGTCGCTGTGTCGAAGTCAATGTGTGCTTGATCCCTCTTGTCAGACAGTAGTCCTCAAAGTCTCTTGAGGTAAAGCAACTTCCTCGGTCAGTTATGATCCGGCGAGGGGCACCGTAGTCGCAGATGAACTCGTCCAGGAACCTGAGCACATACTTTGTTTCTGTGCTGGGGTATGCACGTAGCCGAACAAACTTCGTAAGGTTGTCGACAAGTACCAGCAGGACGTTGTTGCGCTGTGTACTCTTCACAAAGGACCCAAGTGATCCATGTGGACGATTTCGAACGGTCGCAGACTTGGTCCGATAGCGTTTAGCTTTCCCTGCACCTTGCCACCTGGTTGCTTGAGGAACAAGCATTCGATGCACTGTCACACATGTTGCTTCACATACGCCACCATTCCGGAGAACCAGAACTTCTCGCGGATTTTAGCCACAGTATTGTCAACAGCGAAGTGACCACCAAAGTCGTGGAACATCACCGTGATGAATTTCCGCATACTTCGTGGGACCACGAAAAGCTTCCGTGAGCTTGTTCCGCTTTGGAGCTGGTAGTACAAGATTCCCTGGCGCACTTCAAAATTGTGCACTTGAGATCTTTCCGACGAGGTACGCTCACTTGTAGATTTGTGCAGTATCTCAAGTAGAGCTCTCAACTCTGGGTCTTGTGCCTCAATTATAGCCACCTTGTCTTCAATTGGTACTGTGTAGTAGACAGGTGCGATGCTCATTTCTGGGTTTTTGTCCTCATCACCATCTGCTGTTAGCTCGTGCTCATCACTTGGGGCACGGCTAAGCGCATCCACATGCTCCATTTGAGTTCCTGGTCTGTGCCGTATGACATAGTCATAGTCACACAGTTCTTCGAACCAGCGGGCAATCTGAGGTTTCACGGATTTCCATGTGTTTAGGTACAGCGTAGCACTGCAGTTTGTGACGATAGTGAACTTCACTACCAGCAGGAGACAGCGCAGTCGTCCCACTGACCACACAACTGCCAAAAGTTCAAGTCGGCTGGAGTGATACTTCTGTTCCGTCTCACTTGTACGGCGGCTAACGCAGTACACCAGGTTCCAAGAACCTGTATCCTCCTTTGCAGGAGCATGCCTGCAAGTCCCTTGCTGCTCGCATCAGTGTGAAGCTCGGTCTCCTTACGGTGGTCAAATAGTGCCAGCACGGGAGCTGACACCAGATTCTCCTTGAGCTTGGTGGAGGCTTTATCTGCCTCTGGGCACCACTCGAAAACTGCTCCGGCTTTTAGCAGCCTATGCAGGGGTGCGGCGATGCTTGCATGTTGCGGTACAAACTTTCGAAAGAAGCTCACGAGCCCCAAGAAACGTCGAAGTTCGGTCGCACTGGTCGGCCTCGGCATGTCGATGATCGCCGAGCGTTTTCTGCTTCCTGGTCGGATCCCCTGAGGTGTCAACACCACTCCCAAGTACTCCACTTCTGTCTTCCCAAACTCACACTTCGACAGTCTCAGAGTTAGACCGGCCTTGGAAATTGTGTCCAACACCTGCTGTAGCTTCACCAGCATCTCTGGCCAGTCCTTGGTGGGTACCAAGATGTCATCTAGGTAGCAGGTTGCTACATTCCAGCCCAGTGGTCCTAGCACCCTTGAGATCATTCGCTGATAGACAGGAGGTCCGTTAGCTAGCCCAAAGAATAGACGGAGGGGCTCGAAATAGTCCATCTGGAGTTGTGAAAGCAGCCTTGTGGATGGACGATTCATCCATGGGGATTTGGAAGTAACCATGGGTCATGTCTAGAACACTAAAGAGAGTGTTTCCAGCGAGTCGGCCCAATACTTCATCAACCCGTGGCAGTGGAAAGCTGTCCTTCACGGTTTGGGCATTCAGGCGATGGTAGTCGACTACCATGCGATATTCACCAGTCTTTTTCTTCACCAACAGAACGGGGCTACTGTACTCAGAGTTGCTGTCGCGGATGAGGCCATTAGCCTTGAGGTCGTCTGTAATCTTGCGCAGAACCTCGCGTTCACTCCACGATGCACGGTACGGCGACCTTTTAACAGACGCGCTTCCTGGCTTTTCTTTGATTTTCATCGTCACCACATCCGTACGTCCCAGTTCAGTCATGTTCTGCGCGAAACATGTTCGGTGCTCGTTGATGACTTGGCACAGCTCACGTCTCTCGTCTTCGGTTATGGTGGGACCAACATTGACCTCTTCTGCTGTTATCGGTGCGAGTCTCTTCTGTTTTCCAGGCTCGCTTTCGATGACCTGCTGCTGCACGCTGTATACATCAGGTACGTCAGGATTCATTGGTGAAGACTGGCATCGTGACACGACTTGTCCCCTCTTCAGAGTGACGTCGCAGTCCACAGCACCAACGACGGGGATGTCTGTCTTGCCTCCTCTCATTTGGCAAAGAATGTCGATTTCCCCACCCGTCGAGAAGTCGAGCAGTGGGGTCCCTCAGTCGTCTCATTCCCAGTCGTAACTGTGACCCACTGGATGCAGTTCTTTGGGACTGTCACAGTCTCTGATGCACGAAGCACTACTCTGTTGTCGTCCATATCCACGTGAAAATCCTGTAAAAATGGATAGCGACGCTCATCCACCAGTGCAGTTTGTCCATGCTTCCTGATCAATACAAGGTGAGGGTGGTCAATGATGTCAGTGCCTATAATCACGTCGGGTCCAGTGAAAACGTTGTCTCCGACAACGCGCATTGTGGTCTCATCCACCTCGTGCTCATCGCAGCGAATCTTGACACGCACCTCGCCCAGTGACATGCACTCACCGCCCACTCCTCTTAGTACTTCTGTGTTGCCTTGAATCTCTTTACCAAGACGCTTGGCACACTGCGCCTTCATAAGACTCACTTTTGCTCCGGTGTCCAAAAGAGCAATCACTGGTTCTCCCTCGATTTCAACCTGCTTGAAGCTTTCCGACGAACAGGTCTTGTTTTCACAACGCACTGTGATCACTTGTGGTGCATCCAACTCACGTTTGGGGCAGTTTCTCGTACCATGACCCTCTCCTCCGCACCTCGTGCACACTCGTGGTCGAGGGGGTTTGTCACAATTCTTCGCGTAGTGTCCCAGCCTTTGGCAATTGTAGCACTTGACGCCGCGTGTTGTCGTTTTGTTCTGTTGCGGCACGGACGGTAGCTCTGCTGATGGCTTGGGTCTCGTGGTTCCAGTTGACGCGAACTTCGCATCTCGGTTCTTCTCGAAGTGCTCGTAGCTTTTTATGTCACGCAGGAGGTCGTTCACAGAGTGGTGTGTTCGATTCCGCATAGCGTAACTCAGCTCTCTCGGGAGTAGTCCTGTGATGATCTCTTCCTTCGTTTCGTCCACGTTCAGCCCGAGACGAACGCAGAGTTTTTCTTTCTCTCGAACGTACGTTTCATGACACTCGCCTTTCCTCTGGACTTGTTGCTCCATGATCCGCCACTGTTCCGTCTTGGTATGGTGGGCGCACGAACGCGTCCCGAAACGCGGCCTCCCAAGCAGACCAGGCTTTGCACGCCAAGCCCGTTGACTGCTGCCAATCGCGCGCGGGTCCCGACAACTTGAGCTTCGCCACAGTGATTTTCTCGTCGTCGTTCCATCTCGCCAACTCGGCGACCTGGATGAACTCCGTGATCCACTCGTTGGCCACGATATCACCCTCAAGTCCCGTGAACTTGGGAGCCGCTGCCGATGCATCCGGAGCCACCCGCATGGCGACGTCCGAAGGCGCTGGTCGACTCATCTGCGACAGCGTCAGGCGTTCGAGGAGTTCTTGATTCTGGCGCAACACTTGAGCCATCATCTCGATCACTGCCGGAGCATTGTCCTGAACTGACGGGTCGGGCTTGACGTCCTTCCTCGACATCGTAGATCACTCGTGGTCTCACTGCGTACACACGTGGTTTGCGGTTAGGCTTCGCAGCGTTGTTGTTATTGTTGACGAACCACCGGAACACGTCGCCGATCGATCATCGATGTAAGCGGTAGTTGCATCACCACTTCTGATTGTGATAGAAAACTGGGTTTATTATTTTGGAGGACCTGTAATAACATACATGTGGTACAAACTCGGAAACTTGGGTGCGAGCCGGATGCCCATCCGACCGCCTCGAAGGTCTCGGTAAACACAATATGGCGGATACTCAAAAGGGGGTGATGTCCATCACGCTAAAGCTGACTCTAACACGTGTTAAATGGTTTTTGTTGGTTTTGCTTGTAAAACCATTATATCTGAATATTTCCTTTCCTTTACCTTAGTTCGGGGCGCAGCCAACGCTACGGGTTGATGAAGCCACTGAAGCAGCACCATGAGTGCGAGGTCAAGCAGTTCGTTCTCTTTCTGTGCCTGTGCGGTCGGGTTAAACTAGATTCACTAAATAAGCTACACTTCATACACATATTGGTGCTTAAAATGATGGTTGCCAGTAATCTGAAGCTTTATCTGAAATCACGAGAAACGCTTTTCTGTCATCCACAAATGTTTAAACAGTTTGCGACAAATCAAAGCAATATTACGTGAGATTCCTAACACCGAAACTAATGCAAAGGAAGTCGCCCTTTTGAATCATGACGATCGACAGTTGGGTTTGATTTGTACTAACCACCAAGATGGCGGCGCCCACAATAGTATCGGGAAAAAGAGTGCCGATACTCGAAGCGTAGACAATTTGGTTTAGCTCACAGGCTAAACCAAGTGCGGAGGGGGAACGTTGGTCGAGTGTGTTGTGGCACCACAGATCAGTGCATGTGGAGAAATGCGCAAGTGCGAGCACCGTTCAAAGCACGAAGCTCCCGCTGCAGGACCTGTAGGGACTGAAGCCCCTCGATGTGTTTGCGTTGGTCTTTCGAGCAACGTGAAATGTGCCAGTCCACGAGGCGCGTTTCTCGAGAGGCCCTTGGAGGCAAATGGCGACGCAGTACTACAATGATTGGCCCTTGAAAGCGAATGGCGGCGGAGCACCCGCTCTTGGCACGTGTCTTGCGCGTTTCCATAGCAATGGTTGGCGGTACTTGTAAAAAGCGCATTTATCAAGGGGCTTTATCAGGGACCCTGGGGTCTGTCGCCCATCTGCATCCTACTGTCATTCAATCGCGTATCACATATACTGCGTAATGCACGTTAAAGACCCCAAGCTAACAGTTGTACTGCACTTTTTATAATCTACAACGGGTACCAATGTCGCCCAACGAAACTCCTGCTCTCTAAAAAACTAACGACTAAGTTTGAATGCGCCGTTACATTGCATGTTTAATGTGTGTTCGCGTGTTCGCGGGCTCGCGTTTTTGTTTTTTCTACATCTTTGATTGTGCAGCCCTTATTTATGATGAAAAAGACTATAGTTGTCGGATGTCTGGAAAAATATTATATACTAAGAAAATGGCAAATGAACGCAAAAGCACTAAAAAAACAACATAGGCGCACTTAAGAAAAATAAATGAAATAGTAGAATTGATTATAATGTTTTAAAAGGTTTGAGCGCACCAAAGGCTACAAAAGCGAGCTCCAAGCTTTGAACGGTACACTTGTTCACTGGAAGAGTAGTTCAGGGCAGCAGTTGCTGGCGCTTGTATGTATACTTTAGTGGTAACATATTTAGCGAAACAAAGCTTACCTTCTGCATATCTGCAATGCCCTCAGTTTTCACGTGATTTCACACTTGTTTATCATGATTGTTTTCGTTTTCTACTGCGATTCAGCTCGTGATCTTTTGTGTGTTACATGCATTAGAGACCAAGGTAATCCTTACAAAAAACTGTGATGCTTTTCGGTTGAAAGGCTGTTTTAAAAAGTCACGAGAGGATATAAACTGTCAATAGCTTTTCATCTGACTTTCTCTAGCTTTTTAGTTGACTTTCTTTTGAATATTGGCCAACTTTGTAATAAAAAAGTCAACAAACTTTTAATTGCCTCCAAGATGCTTTTTCTGCAGCTTTGCAATTGAAAGGCTACAGCTTTTCAATAAAAAAACTACAGCCGTTTAAAAAGAAAAACATTCCTTACAGCTTAGTTATTCATTCAACAAAGTTTTGAAAGCTTACTATGGCATTCTACTCTGCTGCAAATTGGCTGCAACAAAATAAAGTAAAACAAAACTCGATTTTTTAAAATATTTTTATTTGGTTAGTAAATCGTGTCCCTGTGGTATTTGAAGGCACTACTACATACATCCCATAACAACACATTAGAAACGAACACACACACAAACACCATGAAGCGCTGAACACCTGAGTCACTGTCCCGTTGGCTGCTCCAGAGCCTTATATAGCCTACATATTGAAGGTAATCATTTGGCCGGTGACCACACCAGCTTCATTAAGGTGCCAAGTATTCGATATTATTCTCGAAAGTCTGTCAAAGGGAAAACAGGGTTTCGAAGTTCGTGGACGATATCTCGTACTAAAAAGTATTGGTACAACTAATAACAATTCGGCGCAGTCTCTAAAACAACACCCAGAAAAATGTCTCCTAGAAGAAATGTTATCGCTTCTTTGCATTGCACCACTTTGGACGAAGTGAGTCAAGGCAGTTTTTCAACTTCAAAATAGTAATTTTGCTTTTCTTTACTAGTTGACAATTTAATATTGTCCCGAAGTGTCATTAAAGTAAATATAGTCACTTACAAAGTGAGAACGGCAGGGCGTGTCTTCCGAACGACTGGCATCCAGTACGCACCCCATGCCTTCCGTCGTGCTTTGACTGCACGCGCGCGCTCGAGGTGCATGAACGCCGAAGCGTTCTCAAGGGTAGTAGGCTCGCGCCGGAGACGGAACAACTGAAGCTGCTCCCGACCGTTCTCACCTTGTCGTAGACAATTGAGAAACTTCGTGACTTTTGATATCTAGTCGAGGTGTACAATGTTTATTAAAAAGTCAACAGAAAGTCTGTAGCTTTTTTATTGACACTGGCTACCTAGAGTCAACTGAACATTTTCAACACGACGTAAACAGAACGTGTGCAGTCATTCCGATGACACTGTCAGCTGGAAGTCAGCAGAAAAAATCAACATAAAGTTAGTAAAAAGTCAACAGCTTTTCTTTTGACTCGGGCTGAAGAAAATCATCAAAAAAGTTTGAACAGAAAATTAACGAAATTTCAGTTGACCATGACAAAAAAATGTCAAGGTGAAAATAAACTAATGAGAGCCAACAGGAAATCAACACGTTTTTATTAAAAAGTCTAAAATCATTTTTATAGGGGAACCCAGGAAGCAATCTATTTCGCGGATTGTAAAATAAATGTATGCTACTTTCCACGTGTGCCACAATCAATACAAAATATTCTAAACTTCACATGCGGCCGCTTTCACGAGTAAGCAATGTTGTTTGTCGAGAATAATTGCGATTGTATAAAATCACGTGGGAAATACTCGTTCTAAGCACGCGACCGTTGGCAAGCAGTGAATACTCATAACCGACGCCGAGATGTCAGCAGGTGGAGTTTTTTTATCAACCCAGAGTGAGAATATTTCCTTCTTTTTGTTGTAAACAATCAGGAGACAACTTACACCTAATCTGAGAGTGGTAAAGTACTATGAAGCTTCAAACCTAACGGCTTGAGCAGTATATGTGTACAAACTGTAGCATTCGATGCACCCTTAACTTTCGATACGCTTAACGCCAGTGTAAAATGTATCGCTGTTTCAGCCTTAATCGGCGTACCATGTGCGTGCTTACACTATATTTTATACAATGTCAAACTCTACCAAATTTAATCTTTTCCATTTTTGCTATTTGATTTTTGAGGTATTAATTCCTCAAGCTAGAATTTTGGAGACCAAGTCTATCACGTCCATACATTTTCTTGGGAATCCAGAAAGAGCCAAACATAGGCACGATAAAAGGGCTGGCCTGTCATTATAATTTGATCACACTGAAATATGTGTAATTGGCCTCCGAAATCCCCACGGGCTGCTACGGCGCACATGAATTTTATATCTTTCAACGCGTTGGTGGTTTTGTTTCGCACGTGTCTCGCCATTGGGCTTACGACGATTTTTGCGTTTGGTTCTGACCACATTTGCTGGAGACGTGAGCTTGGAGCGTAGGCAGCTGGCCTCCTTGCACGAGAACTGGAGCAGCCGTGCGCGTTCCCAAGAAAGCTCGTGCAGAGAAAAACAAGCGAAGGACCAATGACGTCGAATTCAGGATAAAGAAATATACCTCACTTTATCGAAGCGCCACCGCACACGATTTCGCGCACTGATGTACAGGCCTGGAAGGCGATCCCACCACCATCTGTTGGTTCAGAATCACACTAAACAAGGGTGGGGTTGCACCTTAAGAGTGGAACGCGACAGCTATATAGAAACCTCCGCTCATTCCGAAGCCGGGCAAGTGACCGGAAGGATGTCGTCGGCTTAGGCCAGTATCAAATGAGCCACGTCTGGATGATCACCTTCGGAAACACTGCTGCAAAGACCAAGGTGAAGGCACAGGATGAGCTCGTCATCAAAGGGAAAAATGCATCATCATTGACCCGTGCAAAGAGGAAATGAAGCTCAAGCTTTTATGGTGCCTATTCTCATGCCATACTCGGAGGTGAGAAAGGTCCTAGAACCTTTTGGAAAAGTCAACGAAATGAAGAGAGAAAAGTGGAGATTTTCTGGTCTTGAGGACTTAGAATCAACGACATTAGATGTAACCTTCGCTCTAAGGCAGTATCTCACGGTAGGCAAGGTCTCACACATCTTAAATGTATACGGGTCGAACGTGCTCATTGTAATACACGGAAGACCACCACTCTGCCTGAGATGCAAAGCGATTGGGCACATCCGCCGACAGTGCCGCACTCCTCTGTGCCATGAGTGCTGGCAGTATGAACATACAACTGAAGAGTGCGTCGTGACATATTCCTGCAAGCTCCAAGGAATGCATCACCGGACACTGACCACAGCGATCATCTAATGGATGTGGAGGAAATGTGCAACGAGGACCTAACATCTTCGCAAGCGACGGTTGACCACCCTATCACAGACGACAACTTTAACAGCGCTACGAAAGACGTGCTAGCGGAGGAAAGGTCCAGCGTAGAGCAAGACTTGGGACAAGAGGCACCACGAGCCGAATTAGGGATGTCTACAAACAAGGAGAAGGACCCGCGCAAGCAACTGACGCAAGTCAAACAGCTGGCGGATGATCTGAACAGATAGGCGACACATCAAGAAACTCAAGGTTGATGTCACCGAGCCTGCAGAAGAGGAATCTCAGGTCACAATTTTTCAAACAACCTCCACTGACCCACAGAAGCAGCTGGTTCGTAAAGAGCAATTGATAAAGCCAAAATTCAAAGACCGGAAACCATCTTTCCCGGCTGCCCTCGAATCCGACCCTCAAAATGAATAGAAACCGCGTCACCCCCGCCAAGATAAGTCCCTTCACTATTTCTACCTTAAAGCTGCGAGGGATAAATTCGAGAAAAATACAATACCGACTGTTTCGTTTTCTAGAGAAACATGACAGCGACATTGTAGCCCTGCAGGAAACAAAAGTGTCAGAACAGAATACCTTAGTTTCGGAATGTAACCTGCGGCTGAACACCTAGGACGTGGTTTACTGTCCTGCAATCGACTACTCAGCAGGGTGCGCAATTCTGTTCAAGAAACATATGAATTACAAAATGTGTAGCGTACTCGAAGGGTCTGACAGCGGGCGCCTAATGGTAGCAAATGTCTTCCTACAAAACCAGCTTTGCCGAATAATTATTTCGCAAGCGTACAAAAACGTTGCGCATAAGGAAAGTCTCTTCTGCCAGGCTAGAATTTACGCCGACACTAGATTTAACATCATCCTACTACGAGCAGCTTCAAAACAAACAATGTGGATCCCAGCGCAGACGTTCTAAAATCATTGGTACGAGACAGCGACTTGGTGAACTCATCAGCAACATCAAACCAAGCGATCTGCTTTACTCACTTCCAAGGGTCGTCTCATGCACGATTAGATAAATTCTATAATTTCGGAGCAGTCTGCGGTGCAATGAGTAGCTACAACGTGATTCCTGCCTTCTTTTCTGATCATTGTATGGTTCAGGTGACAGTAGGCACGAAAACATCTCAGAAAACAAAGAACTGACAAGTCTGGTCTCCTTGAAAAATGAATGAGATACTATTTGAAGACGAAGAATTTAAGAAGGAGTAGAATCAGCTCTTAAAATTATCGAATGTACCAGACATGAGTGGGGACAGAAATGAGAAATGTTTAAACAAGAAATAAGGAAGATGTGTATCGAACTGCCGTCAATTGTGGCATACCGACAAAAATAGAAGAAAGGCGACTTAATGAAGACATTCTCTACCCTTATCGCCTTGAATGCCAGGAACAAGAGAAATACAAAGATGACACAAAGAACTTTAGAAAACTAATTGAAGAACATAATAAACTGCACTACGGAGGAGCCGCAGTAAGCACACGTACCTTGCAAATCATAGAGGGAGAGAAACCGACGAAGAGGTACATTAACGCCGAGAGAAAATATGTAAAAAAGAAGCGAATTGACACATTACAAGGAAAGGGTCAAATTTTGACTGATGAAAAGGAAATTCGAGAAACATTTGAAGCCTACTACAAAAATATATTTACTTCCAAGCCACTTACCGTAACCATGAAAATGCAGGAATCTTTATTATCTGGGCTACAAACACTACCAAAAGAGACGACCGAAAACCTAAACACCCCCATCGATGTAAACAAAGTTGAACTAAATATAAAAGAGATAAAAAACGGGAAGGCTCCAGGTCCAGATGGTTTACCAGCCAGTTTTTACAAGAAATGGAGCAAGAGACATGCGCCTGTACTGTTAAATGTTTTCAAGCAATCGTACTACAACGAATGTCTACCTCTATCATCTCGGAAGGCACACACAGTGTTAATACCTAAATCTAAAGACTTAGACAAGCTTCAGCGGGTAGAAAGTTATCGGCCAGTAAGTTTAGTCAATAACGACTACAATATTTTGCACGCGTGCTAGCAGGTCGATTTCAAAGCGCAATATTTTTGATTGTTGGTGACCACCAGACTTCCTTCATCAAGGGAAGGAATATACAAACCTACCTTCGCATAGTTTGATCTATAATAGGGATTTGCCAACAAACACATGAAGTCGCGGCAATTTACAGCTCGATCTTGCAAAGGCCTTCGATAAAGTTCAACACTCCTTTCTGTTTTCTGTTCTGAGGCACATAAAAGTAGGAGAAAATGTTGAGTGCGAGATAAAACTTTGTTATACTGATATATCAACTAAAATAATAGTCAACGGAGCTCTTACACGATCAATAGAAGTTCAGCGTTCGGTCAGACAAGGATGCCCCTTGTCACCCCTTATTTTCGATCTCTACCTTGAACCTCTCTGCAAAAGCATCCTGAACCACAACAAAGTTCAAGGCTTTAGTCTCCACAGCTGCGAAGTCAAGCTTCTGGCCTTGCTTCTGGTGACGTTGTGCTTGTGTGATCCAACAAGCCAAGCATAGAAAACGCAATGTCGCGCGTTTCACATTTATGTGCCATGTCTGGTGCGGAAGTAAACAGTGACAAAAGTTGCGGTTCGTGGTGTGGGGAGTCGGAAACGACTCCACCCATATTTGCGAACATAAAATGGTCCACAGAGAAACCACAACTCTTGGGAGTACCACTGAAGGCAGTGGACAATTCAAAGGCAATGTGGGACAACGTTGGAAAAAATGAGAGATCAGCTGCACGCATGTGGAACCTCAGATATCTATCAACCTTTGGTAGAGTCGCCGTTTGTAACATTTACTTTTTGTCAAAACTAACAGACCTGCAGGTTATGCATTGTTCCAGAGTAACAGTCAGCGTGTTTAACAGGATATTTGCGATATTCATCTGGAGGTCACCGTATGAGCCAATGAGAAGAACAAAGCTATTTCGGAAAATTCAAAACGGAGGGCTTGGTCTGGGTCACACCTCTGTGAGACAGCTAATTGCCAGATGGAATTTTTTAGACAGGAACAGCATCCTTTCTTGGAGATGTGCAAAAGGTTCTTCGGCAGAATACTTGGTACCACCAGCTGATGATTCCCTATCCACAAGTGAAATAACGTTACGAGAATAATATAAAGAAGTAGCAGACATGTTGGATTTCCTAAGAGCAAGGTTTGACCTAAACTTTTTAACATCGTGCTAAAAAAATCACTGGTAAGGAAACTTCTGCTTTCGCTGTTTCCGGACCCAGTGTTTCGCCTGTACCCTTATTACTCTCCACAGAATTGCAGAACGGATGTTCTACATAGAATCATGAAAATGCCAATTCCTCCCAAGCGCAAGACTTTCTTTTACAGATTTCATTCACGCACCATACCAGTAAAAGAGTGAGTGGCTCAACTCCCGCGGCATTGCGGTACATGAAACCACCAATTGCCGACTTTGCCAAACAACTAAAACGTTCACGCACGCTTTCATTTTATGGGTAGACGCTGTCTTTTTTTGGGAAGTTTTCAAAAGGACACTTAAAAAGGACTTTGAAGTGGTTGAAACAAATTTCCGATACATATGTTTTGCCGAACACCTGGATACAGTCCAAGATGTTTTGGTTGTACTATGACTTTATAGCTTATGGAAGACGTGAAAAGTAGATACTGAAGCGAGAGCTGCAAAGGCCTCCTGGGTAAATTTTAAACACATATCAATTCAAGTTGGCCACAGCATAATTGCATGCCAAGAGGACGATGAATGGAAAGAAATAGTTAAAAACCTCAGTCAGTCGCCAGATATTATATAACATGCAGCTACATGTGGATCAAATATTACCATAGCAAGACATCTCCCTTGCTAAGGTCACGCAGGTACCGTACCATCTTCATCAATTTAAGTACCGTTTGCTGAAAAGTTTTGGCGTCATTTAAAAATTCGTCACCTGTATATTGTACATAATTTGTACAAAATTGATCACTGTTGATATTGTGTAAACAAATGTAAATAAGTGATTAAAAAAGGCGCGTCTGCGCCGCCTAGTGCGTAACGTGTCTGGCTCGCAGCCGAAAAGCCGTAAGTTCGAATACCGAACCCACCTTAAAGTCATAGGATTTTTCAAATCAATTACTTTAGGAAGTGAAATCATGTAAGACATGCGTTGACCTTTAATTCGTATTGCATGTCCTGTTTTAAGCACACTCATACGTGACTTCTCGTTCTGTGGGGCGTCACTTAAGCGTCGTGGTTTTTTTTTCGAATTCCCGCGCGGCATAATGTGGCTATCGACCAATCAGAATTTTCCCATCCAACACCGACGCCGGCTTTTCTGCGATACGAGCTTCTTAAAGCTTTGGCTTTGAAACGTGCTCATAATTGGCCACCCCCGGTATTTTCTGATATGTCAGGGACTTTTATAGATTGGCCTGCTTTGATTATACAGAGAAATAATGGTTTCTTGTCGTTTCCTTCGACCTCCACGCAGTACGGACTTTGATGGGCAACGCCGTGAATCTGTCTGGAGCCGGCACGAACACAGTCAGGGTCAGCATTACGTGGAGTTTGCTCAACTGCGCCCGTGACCCTGAAGGTGTTCAGAGGAAGCTTCAGCAAGAGGTTGACAACATCGTAGGCCGGCAACGAGCTCCGGAATGGGAGGACAGACACAAAATGCCCTACACCATGGCTTTCATCTGGGAGGTGCTTCGTTGGAGGACACCGAATCCGCTGGGACCCTTCAGGATGTAAGTGTAGGATGTAAGAAAAAAAATTAATATAAACGAGCAGGTCATGCAACTTATATTGAAGAGTGGCAATAGTATTGGGGATAACCGCTTTGTTTTCTGCAGCATCCTCGATCTCATTGGTAGGTGCAGGTTATATCAGTTTCGGCAACCGCTCGCGTGTGACATCTAAAGGGGCCATGAAATTAATTTTGGGCTGGGATAAATGCATAGAGATTAGATTTTAAACATCGCATACTGTTTTGTGGGCCAAAAAAAAAGCTCGAGGTACACCTTAGCATTTCTTATGAGTTGTGAATGCGAAAGCATGCAAGCCGCTCGTCGGCTACCTATGTCGTCTGCTGCGTACTAGCGCGCGCGCGCTTCGGGATCTCGAAGGCCATGTCGCAGCGGCCAATGGGAGCCCGGTCGACGCGCGCCAACCAATGGAACCGAAGGCGATCGCGGAAACTATTAGCCGTTTTCGTGCTTCAAACTGATGACGTCAGCTCGTTCCTTGAGACAGTTAATGCTTCCGCATTAAAACGGGTAGAACGTCAAAGTCCGTTTTCAGTACGAAAATTAGAAAATATATTGGACTATTTCGTTACTTCTTTCCTTCGAAAGCTCTCCGCCTTACTTCTGCGAAACATCCGCGGTACCCAAAGCACTTCAGCCAGCGCCAGCTCACGCACTCTATGCGAGCACTGCGCCACTTTACTATCTCGGTATACTCCGTTCACCCTTAAGCTGACAGTGCGGTGGGATCTACGCGCCTGCCGGGCCAATCAGCAGCCTCCCTTTCGTCACCTGATTGAGGTAGTCGGACCATATGGCAAAAGATAGAAGTGGCAGACCCAAAGAGCACGTAGCATCCACAGCACTGTTAGCTTAGGGATGAACGGAGGATAGTTGCGAATACTTGAAAGAATAAAACATCGAGTACGGGTGTCGCCCGATCAACCATTCGCCACGATCCACTAATCCTGCAGAACGATCTCCAACTTATAATTCAGTGGAGTCATAAATGGCAAATGGGTTTAAACTATAATAAATGTAAATCGCTATCTTTTCCCGCAGTTCATATGTCCTATCCTCCTCTTACCACCTTTCTAGCATCCCAGTAACTGCTTGTTCATCGTATAAATATGTAGGAATTCATCTGACATCTGAAATGTCATGGACCACTCACATAACATCTGTCATCGCGGATGCTAACCGCACGCTCGGATTTCTTCGTTGTAACCTCAGACAAGCTACATCCCTTGTAAAACAACTAGCTTACACTACTTTGGTCAGAACTAAACTGGAATTCGCGTCTTCCATATGGTCACCGTGGCAGGCATGCCTAACTAACAACCTGGAATCCGTTCAAAGCAGAGCCCTCCGTTTTATTTATTCCGACTATTCCCATTACGCAAGCATTACAGGATTTCGCCAATCAGCCCCAGACCCCGTCAAGTTACCATATGGTAGCTTTTTGTCTGGAAGCCCGCCAGAGTAAATTTCTGGAAATAAAGATTTCATTTAATTTCATTTCAATTCATAGCTAACCTTGACACTCTTGCTGACCGACGCAGGGTGTATCGACTTTCTCTTCTTCATCGAATATTTTATTATAACAGTCATCTCAGACAAAGTTTGCTATCGCCTCCTTACCGTATCTTCCCTCGTCTCGACCATTCTTGTAAACTCCGTCCGATTTCAGCGTAAACCGTCACTCAACAAATGTTTATGTTACCATTAGAAATTGACGACTGGAACTCACTGCCTGACGTAATTGTTTCCTTATCTGACACTAAGACATTTTCTGCAGCCATTAGCTTATTTTTTCTAACCCATACCTAGATGAAAGCGTGTTTTTGTTGATAAATAGTTGTGTTATTTATTTGTTTTTTGAAGTGTTCACTCCCTTGTATAATGCCCCCTGGGCATTCAAGGAATAATAAATGATGATGATGATGATTGAGATCGGGTCGGCAACAGTGCATGTTCAGTGTCAGCCACTTCTCATTATATCATCAATCAATGAACGCAAGGTGCGACCAGTCGCTGATGTGCGCACATCGCCAGTCTGAGCACAAGTCCACACTTCTTTTGCAAGTTCTCTTTTTATTAGGCACGCTCCTTATACAGAAGATAAACGTTCATTTCATGGCACAACAAGGTAACGAAATCTACACGAAACTAATTTAATTGTTCATACCTGCAATCACACATTCAACTTTGCCGTAAGCAGTGACAGTGATTCGATCGCCACGGTCTCTCACAGCTTCATTCTGCAGCGCGAACCATTCCACGCACGTGCTACCGAGCTGCGGTGCTCTAACACCGATCCGCCCATACCAATCATCTTAACACAAATGCCCTGTCCCTTCTGACCTTCTACAATAACCCTACCATAATGAAACATGCACCAGCATGTTTTTGGCAATCCGAAACTGTATAACCAAAACATATATATAGCAGCTCGTCTTTACCTTTCGTCACTCGCCTAACCTAAAGAACTTGGCAGTGCTGTTGCCGACGGAATTAGAGCACCACTTAGTCAAGCAATAGACAAGGTGTCGTTTGCTAGGCGTACTGGTAGACGATATAGACCTATAACCAAAAGTCCAACGCCACTGCCCGCAAACGAAAACCACCACCGCACCGCTGGCACAGGCGCCGTCGACAAGCCGACGCGCAACTGTTCTCAACGGACAAAATACAGCAAACAAAACAGAAGAAAAAAACAACCAATGAGAGCATAGTTTCAGGGCGAAACTTTAGCTAACCGAAATATTTGTTTCATTTTACCAGTGTAACTTTATTTTAACCTGTAGCAGCAACAATAATGCGCGTCTCATTCTATTAAATAACTTTTCCGGCGTAAACCGGAAGTTCTTGATAGAATACCAAAGGATAAGAGATGGCGCTCAAATAGCTGAGTGGAAGTCACTCGAAGTTTCCGCCGGTTGGAATTAGGTACGAATATTTCTCAGTTCACAC
This sequence comes from Ixodes ricinus, assembly GCA_037355805.1. Taxonomy (NCBI): domain Eukaryota; kingdom Metazoa; phylum Arthropoda; class Arachnida; order Ixodida; family Ixodidae; genus Ixodes; species Ixodes ricinus. Next base: position 26,261 of record JAZHYW010005895.1, read on the forward strand.
AAGTTTACTGGCACTAGTGGAACCTAAGTATCCTCGCACGGAGTGCCACCGACCAAGAAGCGTTTTCATCGCCGCGTAATTTTAAGGACAAAAGAAAACGTTTTCGTTCAGTCTTTCTTTCGCAAAACATGATCACCATGTTGCGGGGATCGCATTGTTAGCGTCGTCAACAACGCAATACCCAGGATCACGACCGGTCGTGCCCAGGATATCATTATCAAGGTTTGCGATCCCCGCGAAGACGATAGTTAAATGTGGCTCATAGAGGGGATGCGAGCACTGCGTGAAGATTTGATTTCGGCGACTGACAGTCAGTACCTCCACATGCCTTTGGGTAATGAATCGCGCCCTTTCGCTGCGATGACAGGAATAGCACAACCGACATTGAGGCACCCTAGCACATACCTTCATATATCTGTAATACTCAGGCGCTTGCCTCCCCGGCTCGTGGCTATGAGAAACATTGGCGGTATATGATCATCTTCACAGCACGCGACCGCTTGTTCTGACCCCGAGTTGAGAGAGTCAGCGGTGCTCGTATTTTTCAAAATTTTTCTGCGGTTGCCATTGCATGGAGAAAAAAGAAACTAACGCGTTTTTGATAGGTTATGAATGTCAAGAAATACGTTTAAGTGGTATTTTGTGAAAGGACAAAAAATGTTCCATCGCCCCTTTAAATATCGTAAACATGGGGACCGCAAAGCTTGATGACAAAATCCATGGGATTGCATTTTTCACAACGCGAACATTGCGATCCACACAACTTTGTTATCCAATTTTGTAAAAAGAAACTGACACAAAACGTTCACTTTTATCCTTGAAATTACGAGGCGACCAACAAGCTTCTTTTTTAGTAATGACGCGTACAAGTCCCTACAGGGCCACAAAGATTGTGCAAAGTGAGAAACATTCCGATCTAATATTTTTACAGGTCCCCTTTAGCAGTTGAACACTACGTACGTTATCGCAATGCGGAATTATGAATGGTCTGGAGAGTAGCGCCAGCCAAGTTCTCTGATTGGCTGACATCCGTAATGTACACGAAGAAATAAAAAAATTGAACGAAAATGAGCGTGAAGCTTCTGGAACATACAGGGAGTCAAGTTTCTAGTCATCAGCTATTGCAACAAATTCGACGCCATCTTAGAAATCTGGGATTCGATATTAATGACCGAATTTATTCAATGGCATCATTTCTACGGTGACTTTGGCTTTATGCAGAGCGCCCTCTTGCTTAAAAAAAAGAGCTCATAGATGCTGAAAAATAAGCAAAGAAACACTAAACACAGCAAAACACTGCTTATACACCCTAAGGTGACACAGTGTTTGCTGCAGACATGATGACGTAATCATCTGTGATAACGTGCCACATTTGATCGAAGCATGTTCGCTTCCTGCTTATGCATTCTGCGAGCATTTCTGCAGACCGTTTAAGCTCGAATAATAGAGAGCACATCCGATACGGTACGATAGGCCTTCCAGTACGAACTGCGCATGCCCTAGCGCAGAAGACTCGCTCATGCGCACTTTGTGCCCGAGGGCCCATAGCACCGCATCGGACGGGCAAACACGGTTCCCTAAAGCTCTCTAATGTGACAGGACCGTTCAAACGAGGAAGAAACACGCTCCAGGCAGTATCTGTGGACTGTCTTTTGTGGAAAGCAGATTAGTGGGCGAGTTGGTATTGGGTTTTCATCTTTACGTACACATCTCTTGTAAGACGTATTTTTATTTTCATGTATCGTTCCCTGAAAGCCCGGAGCCATTACAGGGGGAGGACACCAGGGAAAAAAATGGACCACTAAACAAAATTTAGAAGTTAGAAAAAATCAACGCTGATTTATTTTTGTAATTAATGTTATTATTAATACTGGCAGTTCTGAAAGGCTCAGAATCTGTTATAGGCTATAGCTCGGATTGAAGGATAGTGGCTAGACCTCAAAGCAAGCTGCCTCGAGGTCTGCCCACTATCCTTCAGTCATAGCCAATCAGAGCTCGGCGTTCTGACGTCACCACAAACTGCTTGCAAAAGAAGCAGACGAACTTGCGCTCCGAATTGCGATTCAGTCTCCTATGAGTTTCATTGAAAAAAAAGTAAGCGTTTTGTTTTATTTATTTTTCTCTCACAGGGTTGAACGCGATACCACTATGGGTGGTTTCCACCTTCCCGCCGAGACTGTGGTTCTCCCTAATTTCTGGGCAGTCCACCACGACCCTGAGGTGTGGAAACACCCTTTCGAGTTCGACCCTACCCGATTTTTGAATGCGGATCACACTGTGCTACTGCCGAAGCCAGCGGCTCTCCTGCCTTTCAGTACAGGTATGTCAGTACTAATTCTTAGCCTTGAGAATATGAACAAAACAAAAAATAATTATTTAACAAACATTAGAAACTTTTAGAGTGCACCTCTCAGGCGTCCGTTTCCTGCTTCAGCAGCGTCGCCGTCGCCGTCGGCTTAACCGCGCGTTGCATAATGGGACGTTTCACATACTAAGGTCTCACGTGACATCACGTGTGACGTCACGAGCGTCACGAGTGACTCGTGACGTCACCGCGCGTTGCATTATGGGTAAATTTTCGCGTTAAATTTAGCGGAAAAGTTATCCCGCTAAATTTGGTGGAAGATGTTCCCAGCTAAATTTAGCGTAAAAAAATTCCCGCTAAATTTACTGAAAAAATGTTCCCGATAAATTTAGCAGAAACCACTCCCCGCCAAATTTAGCAGGAAAAATTTCCCGCTATATTTAGCGGAAAACGTTTCCCACTATATTTAGTGCAGACATTTCCCCGCTGAATTTAGCGGAAAGAATTCCCCGCTAAATTTAGCTGGAAAAAGTTTCCGCTAAATTTAGCTGAAAAATTTCCCCGCTAGCTTTAGCGAAAAAATACCGCTCTATATAAAGCGTAAACTATTCTCCGTTATATTTAGCGGGACAAACTCCCTGCTAAAGTTAGGGAAACATTTCCCTCTAGCGGAAACATTTTTCCGCTGAATTTCGAGGAAAAAATTCCCTCCTCTTCGTACCTTCCCCTCCTCGTCCTCGAGAGCTACTGTCTAATTCGGTGTTAGAGGATTGTAAACGTCTTTTATTTTTTAACTGAGAATGTTGTAAGTAAATACTTATATTACGTATTTGTGTTCATGGCGGGTTATATATGAATATAACGAAGATATGAACCTGACTAAAAACATCCCTAAAACGAATTTATACGGATAGAGCGAAGGTAAATATGTAGGAAAGCAAATATGAACTACTATTACAAACTGTTTCGTCGGAACAGCGCAAAAAAGACGTAGGACCAGGACGAAGAAACACACAGACAGCGCGCTGACTTACAATTCAGAGTTCATATACTCATATGTTTCTTCGTCCTTGTCTTACGTCTCTTCTGCGCTTTTCCCACCAAACAGTATGTACCACCAACTAGGGCAACTACACGCCTTGCTACTCTTTCAATTCCGATGGCGCCTTCGAAATATTTATAAAGAAAAGCTTCTGATTTCGTAAATATATTTAATAAAAACTCTATTTATTTTAAATAGACTTTTTTGTGGCCTAAACCTGTATTATTAATACTTTTTCTTACCCTTGTAGCAAGGAACATGCGAATTTTACATATATACCAACAGAATAATACCAACAACAGTAATAAACTTGAGTGTATTTTTCATAGATACTCAATTTGAACCAATAATCTGTAAAAACTTGTAAAAACTAATAGTAATGATGTGGCGCAGGTACCTGATTATCCATTCTTTGATTAACTCTTTATGAATTGTTTTCTTAAATAAGGAATGGGAATATTTTTCCCAATTAAACCAGGAGAGGGTTACATCAAGTTTCTAGCAGAACAAATTTAGGGTAAACATACGACAGCCGACTAACTTTGACACTGAACGGAAGCGTTTAACTACTGCACACGAGAGGCACGTTGAAGGTCCTCGTACGTTGGTATTCGGGACCAATGTTATTGTTTAGAATACCCGTGTACTGACAGAATACTAACATTTTCCAGGAAGACGTATGTGCCCCGCCGAAACACTTGCCATCATGGAGATCTTCATGTACCTGACGACGCTGATGCAAAAATTCACGGTGCTGCCCAAGGAAGGAGAAACAATTTCAATGGACATTCACCAAGGATTAATCAACAGTCCTCTTCACAACCAAGAGCTCCGATTTCTGCCAAGATGAGGGAAACGTTTGCGATGCGGTTCTGCAATTGTTTGCAAATTAATTTGTTCTTCGGGATTCTAGGGCGAGCTGTAAGAGTGATTAATTAATGGTTTACTCATATAATGAACGAGTAAATATTGCTACGTTCTTCTCATTTTTCTCATCCAATATTATTGCCAAGTGGCTGATAATTCTACACCGAGTACTTAGTAATATAAGTATTAATTGGGCGAGAGTTTTTGTTTTTAAAATTTGTTTCAACTCTTGATGTAGAAAGAAACATAACTTGGAATTAATAAAAACACTTTGATACAAAAATTAAAAAAGGCGTTGTGCACAGCTCTATTTTAACACCGAGCACGCAGTATAAAATTATTCTGATAGCGGGAAAAACGACGGGTACATAATATATTTACGCGTAAATCAATTCATTAATTATTTAACCTACGGTTTTAACAGCTTGCCACAAAACCTCATGAACACAAGGAACACGTTTACTAGGTTACCTTTGAGTATAATTTTAAATGTCTTTTGACCTTCTAAAACCGTCTTCTACCAATTCAACATGTTTGCCGCCGAACCAGTGCCTTAATCGGGTTTTGTACGACAGGCTCTCATAATCGCGGAAACATTTCTGTGGCAGTTCAGTCAAAGCTAACTGCACACATGCGCTAGTGCATCTTGAGCGCCCATCAAATCTGTACACGTGCACTCCTCGCTTTTTCTGAAACAAGTGTAAAAAAACTTCCGCGCGCTTTTTTTTTTTTTGCTGGGTTGGGGGAAAGCGGGAGAAAGGCACGGATGACGATCATGAAATGGTACTTCATCGGACACACTCACTTTCGCACGTCAGTGACAGGTAGAAATGGTCAGTTTCCGCCTCAACCGAGCACCGCCGCAGAATCTGTTACACTCCAGGAGACGCTTAGGGATTTAAAATGACACTATCCAATAAAACAACGGTTTATAAATAATTGTAAAGCCAATTGCACGTTTTATTTTACTGATACCGGTTCATTGTTCCAATGTTCGGTAGGATTTCTTTCTTGAATTGTAAACTAAATTTTCTTATAAATTTTTCTTAAGAAGACAGGTAAAATCGTTGGGAAAGATGGCAACAGCAACATACTTTATTAGACATGTGAAAACTATTGTTCCCAGCAGAAGTCTACGTCACACTACTCGTTTTATTGACCCCCGGTGTACTACGCGCTACGGGAAAAGAGTTCGCTGGTATTATGTACCATCCAGTTTCAATAAATTGCCAGGTCGCTTCTTTGAAAGCGCAACAAAAGAAAAACTGAAAAAAATGCTGACCAATTTAAGCTTGTAGTTAACCGTTCGTTGTTCTGTTTTTACTTATCTTCTGCATAGTTCTTATCTTATTTGAGTTGACCTTATTCATTGTATACTTCCGCCGTTTCGACTTTCCTGGTCCTGTCCCACAAGCCTATTGTGGCTTGGACAGACCCGTATTTGCATTGTGTTATTTAATACACGTGGAATACAATTATTATTATTAATATTATTATTATATTGATATTATTCTAATAGATATCATTCTTAAGAGCATCGTCAAAAACGTTGCCTATGATCCCAAACTAATACAGGATGGTGACGTATTCGCATCAGTGGGCCTACCGCGTTTTCTGCCTCTTTTTCAACGATGTGTTATCCTAAAGCATTATTGGAATAGCCCGGTTAAAACACCTCACTTTATTCAGCACTCTATAAGAAATAGTGAACGCTTTATAATTCCTCGAATATACTCCAACTACGGAAAGAGTATACGTTCATTTTACGTGCCTGACATCTTCAACAAATTACCAGACGTTTTTAATCAACGCGATTCACTACGATCTTTGAAAAGCACCTGAAAGAAATGTGCTAGAAACCATATATGCATTTGTTTTTTGCGAATAACATTTCGAACTCTTTGGACCTTTCTTCAGTTGGTGCTGAATCTACATAGGCATTTGTTTGTGTCTTTATCTGTGTCCATGCTGCAAGTACTGTAGATTTGTATATCCGTGTGCGTATCTGTAGATCTAAATTTGGGTATATATATATATATGCCATGGTGCATCTTTGTGTGATAAATGCCTGTATACACATATCCGTGTTTTTTTTGTTTTTTTTTTCATACATTTTTTTTTTGCTTTTGAAAGTGTACATTGTGTTTAAATATTATTTTTCATGAAGGATGGTATAGTGTAGTTCTAGAAATCATCTCTGTGTTTCTTATTTTTGCCATTTGTGAAATATAGCTGAAATATCTATACTGTCTGCCATTTCTGAACTATTTTTAACTTCTATACTGACTGCTATTAGCTATACAAGAATGCCCATCTACCACTCACATTGGCTACCGTCATTGCTGGGTCGTAGTTGCACAAGCCAATCTGCACAAGCACAAGTCTCTCGAAGCACAAGCTTCGACAGACCCGAGTCTAATATAATGGGAAAAAAATAAGATGGTGGAATAAATTTATTATTAATAATATTATTATTATTAAATCCCAATAAATTTTGGAGGTACGCTAAATCGCGCTTGGGGAAAAATAATGAGTCCGAAATCGTCTTGAATCAGCATGACGACAGTACGAAGGGCGTGTCTGAGTTGTTTGCGGATCACTTTGCGTCAGTCTACAATAATAATAATAACTGCTTCTCAACTAGATTGCCTCACTCGGACGGATTTGGCGACTCATTAGGTTCTGTAGTTGTCGATGAGGAATGTATTAGGCTATGTATTAATAAAATGAAACCCACATTGTCTACAGGTCATGATAAGATACCCTCTGCAATTGTTAAGGCTTATCATGAATTATTTACGCTTATATTGTGCACAATTTTCAATAACTCCTTGACGTCAGGAATATTCCTGACGACTGGAAACTGGCAGTGGTTGTTCCGGTCCTGAAATCTGGAAATTGTGGTGATCTTCTTAATTACAGACTGATTTCTCTTATCTCTTCTTTTTCCAAACTCTTTGATATGGTAATCCATCAATTCCTCTTCTTCAAGTTTCGTAGTATAGTCATTCCTAATAACCATGGGTTCATGACCGGCAGATCGACTTCCACAAAACTCGCATCTTTCACGTCTGCTGCTTCTGAAGTAGTTTGTAATAGATGTCAGCTTGACGTTTTTTATTTCGACCTGAGTAAGGCATTCGACGTAGTAAACCACAACATCCTCTTATACAAGCTTTCCTCGTACGGAGTATGTGGCTCGGTAAACAATTTGTTAAAAAGCTATTTGTCTGATATGCACGCCTACGTCCGCGTCAACAATATTACCTCGTCCTTGTACAAGGCAAGCTCTGGAGTGCCTCAGGGATCTGTCTTGGGCCGCCTCCTTTTTAATATTTTTGTAAATGATGTCTCTCAATTTATATTAAGTTCTTCTTTTCTGCAGCACGCTGATGATATAAAACTTTACAAAAATATATCGACCTTAGAGGATTGCATCGCGCTTCAGAATGACGCATATTCCTTCGGTCGTTGGTGTTTAAACAATGACCTCCGTTTGAATCATTTTAAAACAAAAGTAATGACATATTCTGGCAAGACCCATGATATATTTTTACGATATAGTTGTCTTTGATTCAACCCTTAGATTTGACAGTCACGTTACCAGAGTTGTTCAATCGGCCTTGCGCACGTTAGGTGCCGTGTCTCGCATAACGAAAGAATTCAAAAGCCCATCCGCTTTTTTCACGCTGTATTGTTCCTTAGTTAGATCCCAGCAAGAATACGCCTTGGTTGTTTGGAACGGGATTTCAAAAACTAACAGTGTATCTGTCGAGCGAGTCCAAAACAAATGTATTTCTATCTTTAAATATCGTTACCTTGAGAAAGGTGATCCTTGTCGGAACATTGGGTGTAACTCGCAACTCGTCAACTTGTTGAGCCTGCAGCAGCGTCGGGTGAAGGCAGATTCCTTGTTTTTGTTTGGGACTCTCCACGGCTCGATTAACTCTCCCAGCCTTCTGTCCAAAGTGAGCCTTAGAGTTCCACGTGTGCCTACACGGCTACACTCATATTTTTATATAGCTCGACATTTTAGCCACTTAAACCCGATTCAAAGATCGGCTGAGTGTTATAACCGCTTCTCTTACACAATTGATATTTTTAACTCATGCGGGAGCAAGTTCCAAAATGCTGTACGAAACTTCCCTATCGAAAATTCTTATTTGTATCAGAAATTTCTCGTGTCCAATAAACAGATATGAATTATACAAGATATGTAAGAACATATAAAAACCATATGAGATCCATATAAGAACTATATAAGATATATAAAAACATACAAGCACCATATAAGAAACCTCTGAAAATGTTCTTATAAGTTTCTTTAATGGTTCTTATATATCTTATATAGTTCTTATATAGTTCTTATGTAGTTCTTATATGGTTCTTGTATGTTCTTATATATCTTGTATGATTCATATGTGTTTATTGGACACGAGAAATTTCTCATACAAATGACTTTTTCACTAGGGTTCCTCTTGCAAGAAAAGGGCTGATCAGTTGAAGCGTTGATGTTTGTCAGTACGTTATCCAAGTATTTGCTTTTTGCTCTCACACCTGGTGATGTCTCTGTTTTGTGCACTTGATTTTCCTTGTTGACTTGAGTGTCTTTCATACTTGTGAATATTTTTATTCTCAGACTGGTGAACTACGTTCTCCTTCTGCACTCATGTGTATGTGTGTTTGTACGTGTGTGTTTTTGCTCATTTGTTAGTGTGCCAGCACTAAGACCGATTGGTTGTTCCTGGACACTTTAGTAAACATTGATTATTATTATTATTATTATTATTATTATTATTATTATTATTATTTATTATTATATTATGTTTCACAGGATCAGTTTTCTTTACCGGGATTCGACAGCTTCTTTTTAACGCGTGACGCAGCGAGGGGAGGAGGAATAGCCGTGTATGTAAACAAAACATGGTCAGTAGTAGATTTAGCGGTCTCCTTTAATCATGCCGAGTGTCTCTCGCTGAAGTTAAATAAAAATGATTTCGAAATATCTCTATTTTCTGTTTTATAGGCCCCCTTCAGAAAACGTGAACAAATTTCTAGAGGAGTTAAATACTAATTTAGAAAATGTAGCGTCTACCAGTAAACTTTGCATCGTGGGTGACCTAAATATTGACGTAATGAAGCCTTCAAGATCATTCGTATGTGACTATTTAAATATTCTCGCAAACTATGGCATCGAATGCCTAATAAATGTACCGACACGAGAGGAACATCTATCCGATAAATTGGTTTCGTCTTGTATTGATCATATAAACGTTCGAAACTCTGGTATACCTGTAACGTCGGCAGTGATCTTGCGAAAGTTGGCGGACCATTACTTCGTGGCGTGTCGCATTAACTTTTGTAATATTTCAGAAAAACCTATAGAACAGCGAAAAGAAACAACAATCGTGGATTCCCGTCAGTTTGATAGATTAATTTCCTCTTATAATTGGAATCTACTTATTGAAACTTTTAATCACCAGGATGCATATCTTAAGCTAATTGATATTTTGTCTGATTTTAAATCCATGAGCGTAAAAACAATAACTGTAAGAAAACGCAGGCAGAATCAACCATGGCTCACCACAGACGTTTTATCTGCGATCAAAGAGAAAGATATGTTATGGGCACGATGTCGCCGTTTCCCTAAAGATAAAGAATTGCGTTTGCAATACCAAAGTTGTAGAAATCGTGTGAATGCCCTAATTCGCTCCAGAAAACGTCAGCATTTTCAAAATAAGTTTTATAGATCACGTTTTGATATTTATAAAACCTGGGCTTTGGTTAATGAAGTTAAGGGAGTTTCAAACAAGTCTTCGATAGATGACACAATTACCAAGCATTTCGGAACCGACTTACAATCGGTTACTGACGCTTTTAATTGCTTCTTTGCTTCCGTGTCGGGTGTAACGAAGGACGAGAATATCACTCCTATTAACTTGAACCGCTCTTGCTCGGCCTCAGCATTTTTGCCAAACATGACATCACAGGATTTGCGTAATCTTGTATTTAGTTTTAAGCCCAACAAGGCTCCCGGAGCTGATAATATTCGTATCGGCGATTTACGGCGAAATTTCGACGTTTTGTCTGGTATTCTGCTGCACGTGCTGAATGGGACTATCGGCTCAGGGGTCATTCCAGTTGGTCTAAAAAGTGCCATTGTCAGACCGCTCTACAAAGGAGGAAATCATGACAGCGTAGAAAGTTACAGACCAATATCTATTCTCTCGTGTTTATCTTTAATACTTGAGAAACACCTTTTAAGAGCAATGACGGCGTTCCTCGAAAAGTTTGATCTTCTTTCGCCGTCCCAGCACGGTTTTATCTCGGGACGTTGCACGGATTCACTTCTCGAAGATTTTGTGGATAAGTTACACGACACTTTGGAAAACAACAAATATGCCTGCGCTCTTTTTTTAGATGTTTCTAAGGCGTTCGATTCTATCAGTCACAAAATATTAATCAAAAAGTTGTTTGACTACGGGTTTAGAGGTCCTTTTTTTAACATACTTGAAGACTTTCTGACGAATCGGACACAACGCGTTTCTGTCAGCAATACCCAAAGCGCCAAAGTATTTCTTAAAGCCGGAGTTCCTCAAGGCTCTGTTCTGTCTCCTCTTCTGTTTAATCTGTATGTGAACGATCTTGCTAAGGCGATGTCAGGTGGTGACATCTTTCAATACGCAGATGACACGTTGTTATTTTCCCGCCATGTCAATTTGCGCAGTGCACTTAACATGTTACAAGTTAATGCTACAAAGGTAATGGACTGGTTTCAAACAAATCTTATCAAAATTAACGTTCAAAAAACAAAACTTATGTGTTTCTGCAGTCCATTAAAACGTAAATGCCTTGATTTCCCATTTCTGCTCCACACGTCAAATTGTGCTAGCTGCAGCTGCTCACCTATTGAATATGTTTACACAGCGAAATACTTGGGGTTATTTTTTGATAGTGACATGTCCTGGAACTCGCATCTTAGCTATGTTGCTAAAAGGCTCCGAAGTGTATCGTGCATGTTATATTCCTTAAAATCATTTCTTCCTTTTTCTGTTCGAAAGATGTTGGTCAATTCCTTAGCCTACGGTGTTTTACGTTACGGTATCACAGTCTATGCAAACTGTTCGATGATTTGGCAAAACAAAATTGATAGTATATTGAGGGGAATTCTAAGGGGCGTAGCTTACGCTCCTCTTGATACCCCAAGTGACGAACTGTTTTTATCTTTGCTCCTGCCGCGTTTTGCAGCTCTTTTTAAAAGAAGTGTAGTTATGAAGCACTATTGGATTAGCACTTTTAAGACCCCTCGTGTTTCCAACCGTATTCTAAGGGACGGTGAACGCTTCATCATTCCTCGTGTTTACACCAAGTACGGAAAACGATTACGCTCATTTTATGTGCCTGACCTTTTTAATGGCTTACCTGATTCCTTTTTAGACTTGAACTCAAAACGTCAATTAAAGAGACAGCTTAAAACAATATGCTAAATTTTCTTACATTTGTTTTTTGCCCCTGCAGTACCTCGTTCAAGTGACTGTCAAATACTATTTTTCTTTTTGTCGTGTTTTTGCTTTTTTGATTGACCTCGTCTTTGTAGCTCTAAGACATTCTAGATGATGTGCGGTTTTCTTTATTCGTAATTCAGTATTGTAGTGTTATAGTTGTTCTTTCAGTGTTATAGTGAACTTGTTTCTTAGTAAGAGATCCTTCTTGGTGTTCTGTTTTCTTCGCTTGTATTCTCATTCTTTTAGGTTTTTTTGTTGTTCCTTTTTTGTATTTCAAATAATTGATGGTTTTTTGTTTTATTTTCATGTAAATAGTTTTGGTATTTTCTACGCCGCTGCCGGGTCCAGTCCCACAAGCCGCTATTGGCTTTTGATGGACCCGCATTTTTATGTATTGTATTTATATTTGTGCAATAAAATTATTATTATTATTATTATTATTATTATTATTATTATTATTATTATTATTATTATTATTATTATTATTATTGTGCCGCCAAGAAAGAGGTTAATATTGCCGCGGGCGCAGCTAACCAAATAGGCAGCGCGCCCGTGGCATAACGGTTATCGCGCTTGTCTTCCACGCAGAAGGCCAGGGTTCGATTCCTAGCCGCGCCTACACATTTTGTTGACGCTGTGATGTGATGTTCCAGTAAATTCGAGAGCCGCCTTGCGAATTCGAGGTTAGAATGTTCTACGAACCGAACCTTCTACGCCGAATGTTCCGGAAGCCCACGCGTGTACAAAAGGGCTCCGCCTGGCACGCCGAGTAAATTCAGCCTCAGCGTTCGACCCTGCTGCTTCGCCGCCTTCGACGCCCGCGACGCTCTGCTGTTTTCTTCTGTTCCCTTTTATTTTTGGGCACAAGTTCGCCCGATTAAACGTTTAGTTTCTTCAGTTATTCGCCGCCTCGTCACTTGTCCTTCGTGATATTTTGGTGGAGGTGCGGGTACGCTGAACGTCGTGGCGATGGGGAGCGGGCTCCCCATCGCCATGACGTTGGCAATGGGGAGTTCGCTTTCCATCGCCACGACGTTCAGCGTCGTGGCGATGGGGAGCAGGCTTCACAGCGGATCGACGACCCATCTGCTACCACTGCGGGGAGGCCGACCATATTTACCGCCGTTGTCCCTACCGGCAAATGGGCCTGCGCGCGGGTTCCACCCGAACGACCCACGCCCGAGGTACGGCGAACGCCCTCGCGACATCGAGGAGTACCTCCGACGCTCGCCCTCCTTAGTGTCGTCTCTCCGCCGTGAAGCCCGCTCCCCATCGCCACGTCGTTCAGCGTACCCAGCACCTCCACCAAAATGTGTAGGCGTGGCCAGTAATCGAACCCTGGCCTTCTGCGTGGAAGACAAGCGCGATAACCGTTATGCTACGGGCGCGCTGCCTACTTGGTCAGCTGCGCCCGCGGCAATATCAAACAACGGTCCTATAAGCCACGGTTTTATTCTGATATTTTAATGCGAATAGCATTTTTTGGATACTTCACGCACTTTTCGTCTATGTATCTATCTATCTACCTGGCTATCTAACCTCTTACGCCGCGGGTCGATAAATAAATAAAAAAGACCGGCGGCGGCTGGGATTCGAACCCTTGACCCTTTGATCTGCAGGCAGACGCGCTAACCACAGAGCTATGAAGGCAGTCATTCAACGCACTCTAAACGGTTGTTTATATATTTACCATAGGACGCGCTTTACAGCGCTGTCACAGCTATCGGTGCGCGCGCGTTCCATCTCCCTCACCCTCTCCCGCGCTCACCCTCTCCCGCGCTCGGGAGAGGGTGATGTAGCGGCCGTGCTCAGCCTCACGAGAGCGGAATGAGCCCTCGTGCATGGAACGCGCGCGCACCGGTAGCTGTGACAGCGCTGTAAAGCGCGTCCTATGGTAAAGATATAAACAACCGTTTAGAGTACCGTTGGTTGAGACTAGCTGAGACGCCAGAAAGTCTGGTCGGTACCATTTTGAGTGTTTGTGCGTATGGCGCGTGCTTTGCTCGCCTTCATAAGTGACACAAACGCACGTGCTGGGCTGCGGAGATCGTGCGCAGGGCTGTGAAAGTGTCAACAAATTTAGAATCGCCTCAAGAGTGGGCTGGCGTATCTAGAGTGTGCCGGCCACCTGACGAACGCGAATAACTCCGCACCGTTTGAGGCTATTCGCATTAACGTAGATAATCATTCCCAAACGATGGGTTCTGCTGATTTTTATGACTGCAATCAAAGAAAAAAGATACGTTGTGGTTACGTTCCCGTCGTTCACAAAACGATTTGCAGTTAAAAGCAGAGTATCGAAGCGCTTGGAACAAAGCTAATGCAATTATACGATCTGCCAAACGATGTTACTTTCAGCGAAGATTCCTTGAGGCAAGGTCGAATCCACGTGAAACATGGAAGTTGATTAATTCTTTTATGGGGCGTGGAGGAAAGGCTTCGCTTCTTGACTCCCTTCAAAAACACTTCGGCACAGATCTGCAATCAGTAGTGAACGGCTTTAACAAACTTTTTGCTGCGTCATCGGGCTTTGCGAGAGACAGTGATTTCAAACTGCTTGCCTCGAACGCAAGTATTAGTGTATGAAACTGAGCGCTCTTCCTCTTTTCACGATATGCGAATTTCACTCCATTCTTTTTTCTTTAAAATGCAATAAATCTTTTGGTGCTGACACGATTCGTATTACCGTATTTACTCGAGTAATAGCCGCACTATTTATGAACAAGGCCCTTGCTTCTACTTTCCCCCAAACCACATATACAGCCAGTAATCGCGTTGCGCATAAATTATATAGCAAATATTCAGATATAGAACACGATTCTCCAAACAAGTGCAATCTTCATAGATGGCATCTTCGCGCGAAGACTTTATCTCTGTCCTGTAAACCGCTGGAGTCACGTTGTCGATCGCGGTGATTGGCAATCCGCGTGCTCCGCGGAAAAGCGAACCCTCGAGTTTTCTTCATGAACAGTACGGTGATTACTCGAGTAAATACGGTAATGATCTCTGCCGAAACATTGAATATGTTCAGCACGTACTTCTTACCATGATAAATGAGTTCTTGGTCTCTGGCGTCATTCCAATTGAAATAAAAACCGCACTTGTGAAGCCTGTTTTCAAGTGAGGATCGCCTAACAAGCCTGAGTGCTGTCGCCCTATTTCTATCCTACCTTGCATTAGGGAGATTTTGGAGAAGCATTTGTATCTTGTAATGTCCAGCTTAATTAAAACTTCCAACATCCTGTCGCCTAACCAGTGTGGTTTTGTTGCTGGAAAGGGCACTGAACCACTGCTGGAAAATTTTTCTGACTTACTACACAGTGCTTTTGATCGAAACTTATGCTCATGTGCACTTTTTCTTGATGCCGCCAAGGCCTTTGACATGGTCAGTCATAAGATGCTTCTTTTTAAACTGTAGAATTACGGTTTCCTTGGACCATTTATTGCATTGCTTAAAAATTTCTTTCTTGACCGCTCCCAAATCGTATCTATAGGAAATTTCAAAAGTACTCGGCTGATGCTAAAAGCCGGTGTGCCCCAGGGATCGGTTTTGTCTACATTGCTATTTAATCTTTTGGTTAATTATATCTCAACAAGGCTCACTAGTTGCACAAGGTTTCAGTATGCGGATGGTTCTTTAGTTGTCTCTAGTCACATTAATTACCGCCAAGCTGTGCAGTTATTGGAACATGATTCTGCACGACTAATTGACTGGTTTTATGACAATTATATTACTATTGACACATCCAAAGCCAGAGTTGTTTGCTTCAGGAATTCACTGAAGAGTGTAGAATTGAACTCATCATTTGTGTTACACAGATCCAGCTGCCTTGATTGTACATAAAGTTCCCTGAAATATGTTGACACTGTTAAGTACTTAGGCATATTATTTGATTCAGATTTGTCGTGGTCCACGCATTTAACCCATGTTTCCGGCAAGCTTCGCAGCGTGTGGTGCTTACTTTAAAATAATAGGGTGTTTATGCCATTTACCGTAAGAAAATCAATTGCTAATTCTCTTGCTTATAGTATACTAAGGTATGGCATCACATTATTTGGTAACTGTGCAGAAATATGACAAACTAAAATTGACCGTATCCTTAGGAATGTGTTAAAAAGTGTAGGTTATCATTATGATCTTGCACCAGAAGCTGACATCTTTGAGGCTCTACAACTGCCTAACTTCCATTCAATTTTTTTCAACGTGTTGTGCTTTCTCATTTCTGGAGTAGCGAATTTAAACATCCCTTTGTGCCCCGCAGAGATTTACGTACCTCTGATCGCTTCATAATCCCCCGGTGTTTCACAAGATATGGTAAGCGAGAGCGCTCTTATTATGTGCCATACATTTTTAACAGACTCCTTAACCACTTTTTTAAAGCTACAAATAGGAGAAAAGTAAAAAAAATATTGAACAGTTTTACGCTCTAATTTATTGTACGATTTAAAGAATGTACTGTTGTGTGATATTTTGTATCTAATATGTTTGCTGGGATAGTGTGAGGCGAATATGTTTTGTTTCTCGTACAGTGCGATACATGTTTTAAATGTGTGGTCTACGGACTTCATCTGTGCTATCTGTGACACACCATTTGCTGGGTTCTGTCCTTCAAGCCTCTACTGGCTTCGACCGACCCGTCACCTTATAGTGTTATGAAGGTATGTAAATAAATAAAATGAAAATAAAATGAAATTAAAAAATGAAGCTGAAGCATTGCCGACAAGTTGCCCTGGTTATGTCTGCAACCAAAAGGTATGTCAGAATTAAATAGCTGTATTTGTTTTTGTACACTTGTGCGAAACACACAAGGTGTGTGTTCTTCATTGACTTAAAACAAAAGAAACACACAAGAGGACGAATCAGACGACACAGCTTTTGTTATCCCGACCCTCACTCACCCTGTGGCTAAAATAGAAATTGATCAAAGGTGCACATGGTTACGTTTGTAGGTTTTTTCCTGACTTCCTAAAAATGTAGATAATAAACAAAATATGTATACATTTGTGGCGCAAAATACGGCGTTTATTGTGCACTACATGTCAGCCCAACGCCAGGAACAACAGCTTTTGTTTTCGACAAAAACATAAAAAAGGCCGTTACAAAGGATATTATAGTTATACTAGCGCTCTTAACTGTCAGTTAGCCAACGACGGCTGACTTAACCGCAATCGGCCGGACTTACATGTCGGCACCAACTGTAAGTGAGTAGGTAACAATCATTGAGTTAAGTTGATCTGGCCTACCTCAGTTAACTCGCCCCGATAGAGCTAAATATGGCGGCGTCCGCCGCATCGCCACCCATGGCAAGCGCCAGCAAAGTATCGCGGAAGATTGGGGGAGCTATCTAGAAACTTTTGTATCCGCAAATATTGTCGAAAGATGAATGATTCGGAGCCAGAGCTGCCACTAGAACCATCACGGCACGTCGCAGAAGCCGAAGCTAGGCAAAATTGGATTGGATTTAGATTGGATTACGTTGGCGTTTCCTTTATTTTGGTTGAGCAGTATCCAGATCCAATGTTATTTGGAGCAGCCTTTTTCGATCCTGGGCCTACCCCTAACGACTGAAAATATAATTTCCTTTAGAACGACGTACTTTGGCTCCCCAAAGAGCCCTCTTTGCCCCCTCATACATGAGTATATTCCTGCAACAAAACGATTACCTTGCAAGAGTCTTCCAGTATCGTAGAAAATTGTATTTCTAATTTTGAAACCGATACGTCCCTTACTTTTCATGGAGACGCCGATTTTTTGCCAATACCCTTTTTGGGTATGCCCCAAAACTTTCATAGGACAACAACAACAAAGTCCGAGCTCCGCCCTACTCAACGTTACTAAAACTCTCAGTTGGGAAACACACCCTTGAAACCTGGGCCGCTGGCGTCCACCGAGACCGAGCTAAATACGATAACAGCGCCACCCTTTTGCGACGAGTTGAAACATGAAAGTTGCTTTACATAGCTACCGCGAGATGGCCCTTTGAGATGGCGCCACCGGCCCTTGCCCGACTCGACGTGCAGCCGTGCAGTTCCCGGAGTGGATGCTGCGGGAGAAATGGCGCCATTAGCTCGGTTCTCGAGTACGGATCGGAGCCACTTTTTTAAAGCAGGCTCTATGGCAGTTTCCCAACTGAGTGGTTCTAGTAACGTTGGCCCTACCCAAAATTAACTCCTTAGATTTCGTTATTTTTCCGCCACCAGTCCTTGAGCTTTCGTTTTGTGCCCTCCAAGAGCTCGGCCCTTTTTTGCCGATAGGACTTTCGTTCTATCTGAGTTGCTTGAATTTCTGTAAAACGTGCTGATTATAATTTCCTTCTTATAAAAAAGGTGTTTATTTTATTGTTTTAAACGTTTAATATTAATTAAAAGTTTGCATATATCACAATTCATTGGCATTATACTTTTTGAAAAAAAATGGTATGTGACATACCATTTTTTTTATATATGACTGTGCTTATTTTGCCTTTTGTTACTCCTTTGTATTTTCCACTCCCCTCTGTAATGTCTTCGGACCTTGAGGGTAAATAAATAAATAAATAAATAAATCAGTTTTGGTTTTGGTTCGGTTTCAACTGTGTTCCTTGACGAGCCATTCAACTGCGGTTATTAGACTTATGTACCGTGTAGCATCAGACAAAGTAGACCTCAATGACTTTTGGTAGCTGCCAATGATAGTTGGCTTAAAGGGAGACTGAAGCGATTCTGTCTTTGACGAAAAAAACACCTAAATTGGCTTTATTTGGCGTCCAGTATTATGAATATCGGACTTAGTTTTCAATTTGGTGCAATGAGGCTGCAGAAAATATTTTTCAAGGTACCGCTGAAGCCCCTCCCTCCCGGGGCGTGACGTCATGTTCGTATTTTTTGGAATCTCCGATCTGGAGCATCTTTAGCGCCTGTCAGTGCTGTGCACGCGCGCTCTTGCTGTTTTCAAAACGGTCAGAAATAGACTCCATGACTGGTGTCAGTTCTGCAAAATATACCCGGAAAACTTGCAATTGCACGCGCTGCCCACACAAGCGAGACGCGCCTGGCGGCCCAAAGATCCTAATATGACGTCAGGACTGGTCGGAGGATTTTCGTGTTTTCTCGCGTTTAGTTTCAACTTCGGGGAAAACGAACGTGACATTCAGAGTCACGGAATAAAAATTCTCCAGAATTCACATCTAACTCGTTTTTGTCAAGACGTGTTTCAAGTTCACTTTAACAAAACCAATAATGTATTTGAGCAGAGGTTAACATATTCAGGACGAAACAAGAATGCTAACACGTCATGATCTCTTCGGTAACATACCACGAGATCACACTTTTATCACAGTTCAAAGCGCTAGTGTTACTAGGGTATATTACACCCTACTTTTCGGAGTTAATCCGAAAATACCGAAAACACAGAACCCTATTAATAAGTCGCATTTCGTGTTTTTTGTGAATTCCGGTAAACAGCGAACATTTACCCCCGAATCAGTTTCCTCTAATTCGGGGAGCAGCGCAGAACGCAGAATTTGTGCCTGGTATAAGAGAATCCCAAGCTTCGTGGAAATGAATCTTTGTCGACGGCTTTATTTCCTGTTTGTCCGGAACATTGCTCCACGGAACTGTGCGTAAGGCTTATTATTCCTTTGAAAACCCATGCCCACTGCTCACCGTTTCATTTTTCCACGAGTGCCTGGACGCTTTCCCAACATTGGGGTCACGCGTGTGCTGCCTGGAGCGTGAGGAATCCTATGATCATGTACTGTTTTCTTCAACACAAGCCCAACTAAGGCCAATTTTTTACCACAGATCTCAAATCGACACCGAAAAACACCGAATTTCGGTGAGCTTGGGGGAGGGGAGGGCAGGGAAGAGGGGGAGGGGGAGAGACGAAATTGTTGAAACACATCCCAAAATTCGAGGGAAAATCAAAACAAAGTAAAAACGTAATATAATTCATAAGCCTTTTCAAGGGCGAATGAGAACTACCCAGAAAACCTGAAAGAAAAAAGGCGTGAAAAAACGGGGAGGAGGAGGCTAAGAGGCTAGATAAGTTGGTTTTGTACGTTGAAGCCGCGCTTACACCAGTGTTGCGGATTGGGCACCCCCATTCCATTCCAATTCCATTCCGGGGAATTAGAGCTTTCGATAATTCAATTCCTTTCAATTCCTAGGAATGGGGACTCTGGGCCCATTCCCACTCCTGGAATGACTGAATCGTTCCATTCCATTCCTCTAATTCCTAAACATAAAAATTGGCACTTGACAACTGCATTGTGTTGCCGGCATAAGAACCATAAAGCTGACATAATCAAATACAAAAACAATTGCAAAAAAAAGGTAAATTCCTCAAAAAAGCACTGATTTTACTAAGCGGACCGCTGGTGGCACAAAGTGTTTATTTACAATGTACTGCAAACATCGAGAAAGCCTTTTGATATGTCGATGCTTGTTTAAGACATCGGTCTCGCGACCCCGTGGCTCGAAAAAAACAGAAACACTTAAATCCACTCATTTTCTTTTCTTTTTTCAAGTTTTTTGCATTTTGACTTTTAGGCCATACGCGGCCAGCATGTTTGTTTCATAAGACCATAAAAATATCCAGTTCGTGCGTGGCGCAGGAATAAGCTATATTACTGTATTCTTCAAATACAGCAACACGGCTATACTCGCGGTCAGCTTTCTGTGGCAATCCGAAGAGAGAGGAAAGCGCGTGTACAACGGTTTGTGCACCCTCTCCCCTAGCATTGACTGCATTGCTACAGAAAGCTTACCGCGAGTATAGTACACTGCTGGAAGCGACTACATGCACAGCGGCAAGAACACATCCTCTGAGGCTCTGACAAAATGCAACCTCTGCGGCGCAGCACGAGGGACCGTATAGACAATGTCACGAAACCTGTATTAAAACGCATAAGTTCACGCTTGCTTTACGAATCTCGATATTTCTTATCATATTCAATTCAATTTCTGGCTGGTTCGCCTGCCCTTTTCCACCCTTCGCATACTCATTCTCGTGTTTCCTCTGCAGATGGTGAATAAAATTCGATAATAAACGCCGACTGCACCGTGTATAGTTTCGTTACACAACTTTCAGCATGCAGCTGCAGCTTGCAGCTTGCACCTTTGCATTTAATTGCATTATAATTACAGCTTGTTTATTTTCTTCGCGACTAATGTCGAAAAATGTCTTTCATTATGCCACAACTCGATCTGTATTTTTCTTGTCTTCCCGTCCGAATTGTGATGTTCCTCTTCGCGCTGATCGAACGGCGGGTTCAGGGAGCAGACGGTAGCAACCGATTAATTCTTCTACCTCGGTGTCGGTTGTTCGCGTTGTGGCTCTGTCTGTCTTAAAAACTTTATTAAAGGTATATCATGAGGGAGGTAGTTTGAGGTGGGAAAGGTCACGCAGTCAGCGTCGAAAATGCTAGCTTCATAGTTTCCAGGACTCTTCAGATGGTCCACTATTCTCGAAAATTCTAAATGACACTGCCTGCACGATCTTCAACGAGGTAACCTACAACGAAAGTACCTATTGTATTTTCATACAGCAGCGTGATAAAGTTTCATGTTCAACGCCACACCAACCCTTAGCGAAAAAGACCGTGATAAAAGTATACTCGACATACTTCTAGGATGCTATAAGGTAGTGAGTGTAATAAAATATTACAAAAAGGAGAGTAGTAGTATATGGCATGCCGACAGATAAAGAATACCAGTTGATTCCACGGTGATGTCATGTGATCAACGTTGGCAGGGACGTCCCTAATGAACAGGGGCGTGGTGACGTTTTGATGGGATTTAGGGTGACAAAGAATTTATTTAGAGGTCGATGTCTTTTCGCATTCCTTTTGAGACAGACGGGATGTTAGGGAAGGGACCGCGGTCAGTCCTTGATGGAACGTCTTTTTGAGCCCATTGAAGACTCCTCGTCGTCCGAAACCCCTATATTCAAGGCAAAGTGCCAAGTCTACCAGAAAGCAATTTCACGATCAAAAACTTCCACTTCAAAATTCAAGCTTTATCTCAGTTGGCGTATCTAACAATTGTGAAAAATGTATTGCAGTATCAGTATTTCTTTATTTGTATTTCTATCCTCCCTAAAATGTATTCCTGAATTTGCATTTCCAAAGGCTTTTTGCGTCTATTTAAAATGTATTTCCGATACGTATCGCGATACATTTTTACAGAGGTATTTTAGTATCAGTATTTTCGCTACTATTTAAATGTATTCCAGTAGTTGTATTTCCAAATACATTTTTGAGTATTTCTGCCCAACCCTGGTTTCCTGAAGGACGGGAACGCCGGTTCATTGGTTTCAAATCGTCCGCGAAATCCAAGTATTTATATTTTAATTGCGCTGATATTCGCTTTAACGGACTGCAATGAGCAAACTTTTTTTTGTTTTTTACGTAAACGCGCGACGTTGGCGAGCCAATATTTTTGACGGAACTTGAAAACTTCGGCGTTTTTGTTGGCTCAATTTACTTATTCAGCTTGAATCTCTTTCGCAGAAGACGCGACCACGTGAAAAAATATACTTCTTCACTCTGTTTCACCTCAATTAAAGACGCAGCGAAGGTAACACCCAAACACGTGGCTGCAAGAACTTCAAGCATTGCGAGAGCACGCCCGTCATTGCAGCAGTCAAACTACGAGCTCGCGCTGCGTGCTTTCTTCGCTCGGGCGCAACCCGAGCGGCAGGCGCCATTGCCTGCGCTGCGCCTCGACCTCCTCGACCGCGCCACGTCCCTCCTCTCTGGTCACCTGTCACGTGACCCGAAGGAAGAGGAGGGCGCCAGTGCGCGCGAGCTACACGCTGATAAGCATCGCCTGTCACATCCGGTCGCGGGCCCGCTGGTAGCCGCTTTTTTCTTTGTCTGCTTGTTGCCCGTTCAATTCGAACTTCGTCCGTCCAGAGCCTTTTATACTGGGAGAGTTCGGCGGTTTATTGATCCAGCCGCCAGTCTGGCAACACTGATCAAACAGTCTGGCAACTGTGCGCATCGCGTTCCGAGTTTCGTCGTCCGCCATGATGTGCCTTGCCGTCTCGAGCCGGCAGCCGCCCCACTAGCGTGGAGCGAGAGACGACGGTGAAAATGTTCGTTCTGCGCTCTGCGAGACGTTAAAAGAAAACGTAATGGGGTGCCGTAGTGCCGTTGGGTGGTCGAACAGCGTGAAAAAAAGGGTTCAGGATGTACCGGTTCCCGGAAGGAAAAGAAAACCGCAGAAGGCACAAGATCCGGGAGGCCAAAATGAAGAGGGCTAGAAAGTGGAAGCCGGCTTCGAGTTCTCGATTGTGCGAGGTAATTTTACAATTAAATTATTTTGTGCGTTAAACGCGTTTTATTTTGACTAAAACTGTGCAGCGACTTGGAGTGGCAGCGTCAGGTATGTGAGTGTCCGTTGATCACGAAGCCGTTTCCTGTCTAGCGAGACTTGATAATTGCGAGCGGCCTAGCTTGCAAATTTTGAACTGTGTATACTGCATTTCAGTGTAAGCGCGAGCGGAGCCGATCGCTACAAGCGCGTGCACGTCGCGCTGAACGACGCGTGAACTCTACGAGTGCACGCGCTCCGTCGGCGCGTTCAAAGCATGCAGCTCGCTCTCGTAGCTTCGGCCTCGCAGCTCAGTTTCGCCGTTTCGCAAGCGCTTTTGTTTCGCTAGCGATACCTTTATTTTGATATTTGTTTGAATGCGCGTAACAAATACTTACTTGTCATGCTTTTTTTTTTAGGTGCATTTCATAGACAGTGAATTAGAAAGAGGGTTTTCGCGATCGCAAAAAGCTCAGGCACCACGCAATGACGACGCTGTTCCTTCACAGCAAACCAAACAATGTCAGAAAACCTCCAAAAGACCGGCAGGTGAAGAAGCACGGCGGAAAATCACGATCGGTCCGCCGTATTCCGTAGAACGGTGCACCAACCTTGTGATGTGGTAAACAGTCGGAGAGCGATCCAGACAATCAAACTTGTCCACTGGAAAATGCGCACTATAGGCCGCTGAGCTGTGTCGGACGTCGGGCGTTTTTGAGCGATTCCCCATTTATAAATGAGTGCCGTTCGTAAATGGGCGGTTTCTTTGCTAATTCTTGCATGAAGAAAGCACCGAATCACGAAATGTTTGTTTTCCGACTCTCTCCTTTCGCCAACAAAAGCGCGAACGGCAAAACCTACACGCGTATACATCGCACGTCAATGGGGACCCACTTGCCGGGAGGCACATCATGGCGGAAGCGGAGCCCGCTGAATCTGCTAAACCTAGCGGGCCGTAAGCCCCTCCCACCCGCCGAACTCTCCCAGTATAAAAGGCTCTGCGTCCGTCCAACCTGCTTCGACCCTGCAGCTTTACCCTGCGGTCTTATTTCGATGTCTCGACAACGTATTGAATGGGCACCAGAGCTATAAGTGTTCGAAAAGTCCTTCGCGTATATCGGCAACAAGCGATTCTTCAAAGAAGTCAGGAATTATTGCGGTTCGGTTGGGTTCGGCAAATGACAGTTTGTGGGCCGCATCGTGTTGAAACTTCAACGAGCCTTCCTTCTCGTTTTTGTGTTTGTGTGGTTCTCGTGCTTTGACCGTGTCGACATATATCGGATTGCATCTTTCGAGTCCGCTATTTGTATGGTAAGTGCACTACAACCTATTTGTAGGCAACGATTGACCGTTCTTCTACACATACACTTCTAGACAGCCGAAAGAACAATTTCGCTGAATGTTTACCATTATAGTCTAGGATTACCTCAGTTCTTGTTTGCTTTGATATCTTCTCAGTTGTTTAAAAGCTTAGAGTGCCTCTTCACATTTTACAGACCGCTTGCACGTTTGTACCTGTTTACAAAATAGATTGTAATAAACTTCTAGGAAAGTTGAAAACAATATTTTGTGTCTGTTTTCCTGCCCATTTGCAAACACCTGTGTGAGCACATTTTTTTACGGGTTTCCTGCATGTTATAAGTAGGTTTATGTGTTTCGGGACGTCTTAAATAAGTTTAAGGTAACCGACCTTCCAGACAATACCCATGTAGGGCTAGCGAATAATTTGCCTAACCGAATGGCTCGTTCAAATGTGGGGTCACGTGCCAGGTCGAACGGTCACCCCTATCGAACGAGGACCAGTATCAAACAGGCACCCGTATCAAATGGGTACCCGTATCCCATAATCACGTTTGATCCGAACAGATCGACAAGTTTGCCACCCGACTGATTCAAATGGGTCGACCAGTTTGCCACCCGTTTAAATTTGAAATGTTTTTTTTTTTTTTTTTTTCAGTAGGGCAGCGATTAGGGAGCTGCCCCTCGCTTTTCTCGTTTGCACCCCAAAGAGGAAGAAACGCTGCCTCCTGTCCGAGGGGACAAGCTCCTGGACATGCTCTTTTCGGGGAAGACGGATAGAAGAGTGCAAGAGGGAGAGGAGAGAAGGACATTACCGGAGTAATTTCAGCCATACAGAAAGTGCTCCCTGTGCGTCTGCCTTTAAAGAGACCATGAAATGACCTTTTTACTTTTGCCAGATAACTTTTACATTAAACCTTCAACATTCACTGAATGCCGAACAGTCATCCGTTTTCGTCTCAGTTTATTAACTTCTACACAAAAAATTTATGAAATATCGACTTTTTCTTTCTCTTCAACTGACTGCAAAACAAGTGGCGGCGTAATTTTGACGGTCGGGACGTACCCTGTTTCCAGAACCGGAAGTTCCCTCGGCTGTAGAATGGGAGCGTGAGCGGCGGCGAGTTGGGGGTGCGCCGGCAGGTTTTACTGCGCTGATGGCGCTGATGTCACCGACGTATTTTCTGAATCGGCGCCCTTCATCGCGGCGATTGCCATGGACACATCGCAGCTGAGCGAAATTCAATGAAATATGTTGCGCTACAGCGACAGCATGGGACTAGCCCCACACGCCGGTCTGCCTGTTGGGAAGTGCGGCTAGTCTTCCGGTGAAGACTCCGGAAGTTAACCCAACTGTCATTGTTGGCAAAAGGCGGCCCGTGTCAGTCGTTTGCAAAGCGACGTAGTTGGAAACAAATTGCCGCGGCGTTTTTCGCGGCCTAGGAGATGCAGAAGCAAGCCGACGTTAAAAAAGATACGTTTGAACTACGACAGTGTCAGCAAGAGCCACGTAATTACCAGTGCACACTCGGAGTGGTCGCGCGCGTTTGATGGAAGTGTTGTATTCGTGCTGTTGGTAAGCGCTTCGGGACCGATCTTTTACGATTGCAGCTCGATACTGACGTGACACTCGGCAAAGGAAGGTTGGACGGCATTGCACGTAGCCAGTGACGTGCAGTCGTGTCAGAATAAAAATGGCATACAGATAACAAAGTGTTTATACCGTGTTACGAAGGTAATCCACCATGCGGCGTTTATTTGAGCTCTATATTACACAAAACAAGAAGATAGAATCGACGAGTCCCTTTTCGACGACAGTGTTCGTCAACACTGCCTCGGAAAACTAGAGGAAGAGATTGACCTCACCTCTTAATCTAAAATTGAGGTCAGCGATCTAACTATAATACGTGAAGGGTCCACAAGGGCCGCGCGGGCATATTCGATTCAGCACGCCAACCGGTCGTGGGGGCAGACGGTCTTGGCCAAGGACCGTTGAAGCAACCCAGCACTGAGTCGGAGCGCAGTGCGTGCTAGGCCTATCTGCCGAGTTAGGGACATTCGTACCCGTTGTAGCTTCTCTTGGGTGTTTGTGTATCCAGCGTTCTTGTTCGTCGTGGTCGGTTTCAAGTACTTTTTTCTTGCTGCTTGAAGTCTTGACGCACGAGAAGAACACGTAAAAAAATAAACGTTCGTTCATCGTCGCGACTACTCCGTGGTCGCAGGTCACGACCAACGACGCGTCGGCCCTTTTGCGCAGGCGCAGTAGGGTTTTTTCTTGCTTCGTTTACCACACGATAGATGGCGCTTGGTTCTCAGCATTATCAAATATGGCAATTTTCGTCACATCTGTAATTACAAAATGTGGATCTGAATATTATTTAACAAACATTTAGGAAACATTCGCCGGCTATTTATTGCTTACAATCGCGGTGCTGGTGAGGTATGCTCTCACCCAATAGGCGACTTGGATTCGGCTGACGCGCTGCGATTCCGCGGATGCATCGTAGTGAAAAGGCAGAGAGCTTTCGAAGGAAAGGAGGCGCAAAAGAGTCCAGTTTTCTTTTAAAAGTTCTATAGCGAACAACTTTTTTGGCTCTCTATTTTTGTGTTTTTGTGTTTCTTTTCACACCTTTTACGACGATCGGTGGATGAAATTCGATTTCAGATTCGTTTCATGGTCCCTTTAACGGGAAGTGAAGAGGTTCTCAAAGGGGCCCTGCAATGGCTTTTTTACTAATTTTTAATTTGCACCAAACCTGAGCGCACTGAACGTAGCAACTTAGTGACACTTTTCTTTTCTCGAATTTCGATTTATTTTAGAAGTTATAGGCGAGTTAAAATTACAAAAACAAGCAAAAAATAACCTCCTTCATGACGTCCTTGGTTGCTCGAGTGGCCGTGAACTAGACGAGGGGTGGTGAGCTGAGCGAGCGCTCACGGCTGCCGTACTCCGTGTCGACGGCGCGAGAGGGCGCCACTAAAGCGTGTTCTGGATAGGCTGTATGTAGCGGGCAGCTAGAGCGGCTCTCATTGCATTTGTTGCGCGATTAAACACAAATTCGGAATGACACTTCATTGGCCCCAAACGACAGCAAACACGGGGTAAAGATCAGTTCAGAATGGGAACCACTTCGCGCTGCCATACCGCGAAACGGCCAAACCGCAAGACAAAGCTGCTCACCGAAGGCCTTGGGAACGCTCAGAGCCGGCCGGGTCCTTCGGTCCCTACGGCCGCAGCGCCGCCGCGTACATCCTTGACCTTTCCGTGTCGGCGCCTGATCCCACTACTCCTTTCTAGTAGGCGCCGCCTTTTCCACCGATTGGTGGCGGGTATGTCGACGGATCATTTCTTGTTTCTGTACTTTATAAACTGCATTTGTTTCTTTTCTGATCTCAAATACTGAACAAAAACTACTTTTATAAATAATTGAAACGGTTCGCGCCACTTATATTTTGTATTTCGACTAAAAAGAAGCTTTTAGCGGCTCTGACCAGTAGTAAGCCCAGGACCTAAGACGTCACATTACGCGCGCTTTCGGTACCGCGGGTCGCCCCCGTCGGTGGAGGAGGTTTCCGCGTCGTCCGGTTAAAATATGACGCACTGATATTTAGTAACTCTCTCCGTGCCCGCTGGCTTGCCCGAACCCCAAGAGACGTGGAAACCGCATAAAAGGTAGACGCTTAATTATGATTGCAGGGCCCCTTTAAGAAAACTGAGTTTGAGCCATATTCCATCATATTTTCATCCCGTAAATCCAAAAGATGTAACTTAACGCGAGAAAACTTGAGAGACCTCAGGCCGGTCGCTGCGTCATACCCAGATCTTTCGGCCGCCAAGCGCGTTTCGCTCGTGTGGGCAGCACATGCGATTGCAAGCTTGCCAGGTATATTACCCTGCTTGTGACAGTGGTTGTGACGTCTTTGTCTGCCCTTTCTGAAAATATCAAGAGTGCACGTGCATAGCTTTGATTGGCATTGTAGCCATGCAAGAGCGGAAGTTCCGACAAATCAGGGTATGATGTCACGCTCAGAGATGGCAGGGCTTTGGCGCTATTTTCGGAGCACTGTAACGACTGCTCCTCGCATCAGATTGAAAAATAATTCCAATATTCATGGGTCTAGGAGCCAAAAGAAAATAATTAAAGCGTTTCATTTTTCAAAAATACAGAACCAATTTAGTTTCCCTTTAAGGCCTGTCGTGGCAAAGCACACTTCTTTGTTGTGAAGCACGAAAAACAGGTCTGCATGCCAATATGCTCATACAAGTGGTGGATCAAGCTTATTGAAGGGCACATCAAACAGTTGGGTGGCACATGCTCTTTAAGGGAAGCCATTTATACCGAAAGCTGGCAAAGATTGATCAACACTAAGTTTTCAAAAAGACCAAAGGAAAAAAAATACTTGCTTGAGCTAAAATGTGTTTGTCAACCTTGTTGGCCTAGTCATTGTTTCAACTTGTTCTGGTAAGTTTTGTCAGCTTGTACAACTAACTGACACCATCTGACATGATGTTGCAAGGAGATACTTTAACAAAAGTATGTCTTTGGAATCGGATGAGGAGGGATGGCGGTTGTTATGATAAAGCCAATTTTCTACTTTTGATATGATTACATAAATACCCTGTCGTTTATGTGTACCATCCTCAAGCTCCACTGCTTTGCATCGTTGCTCTGTGGTAGAGCATCTTGGTGGCCCGAAGAGTTTGGATGTCGATTTCCTTCAGTTACTGTCGCATTGTATGTTGAAATACCACATCCAAAAGAAATGTTCCCCTAAGTTTAAATTGAATATGGTGCTGATTTTTGTACTGGGTAAACAGCTTCTTGAAGCAAAGCACAGTCAGTGATAATGTTGACCTGCCAAAACAGTTTAACGTCATTAGCAAACATGAGTACCTGCGAGTGTTTCACGAAGGACAGTAAATCTATCATAAAAATAATAAACAACAGCGGACCAAGATCCGAGCCCTGAGGTACACCCGAAAAAGATATGAAAGGTTGTGACAAGTTGCCAGAAACCCTAACGCAGTTCTGCCTGTCATGTAGATAACTCCTGAACCCGGTAATATATTCAGGACCAAGCCCATAATTCCCAAGTTTCTTCAATAACAATGCATGATTGACCTTGTTGAAGGCTTTGGACATATCCAATATGCTGCATCTACCTGACCCCGGCTCTGAAAAATTGGCATAGCATAATTAGGAAATGTGCATCAATTTGTTTCAACAGATCTTCCTGCTAGAAACCCATACTGTATAGAAACTACCTTTTGTTTAAAATAATTATATTGGCAATTGTACATCACCTTCTCGAATAATTTTGAAAATGCATTTAAAAGAGGTACTGGGAGATAATTGCTTACGTCACTAGAATTACCAGATTTAAAAATTGAGACAATAATTGAAGATTTCCAGTTTTCTGGAAATACACCTGTTTGCAGCGACAAGTTAAACAACTTCTCAAGAACTAGAGTGAAACTTTCGCTGCAGCCCTTCACAATAAAATTAGGAATACCTTCGCAGCCGGTCGATAGTTTAGAGTTTGGTTTTCTAATAGCCGAAAGCGCCTCATCGACTGTAATTCTCGTAAAAGGCAAATAGTCTTCAGACCCCATCTCACAGGCGAACTGGTGTTGACACAAGAAAAACATGAAATAAATGATGTGAAAAGTTCTTGCAAACAGACTTTGGGGACATATGAACACCAGATCCACTGCGCAGAGTTACATCGCCCAACTCCTTCCTGGTATGTTCTTTCACAAAGCGCCAGAATTCTTCAGGTCGTTTGTTTAAGCTCAGCTCCACTTGCTTACGATACATATACTGGTCGTTAACGAGGAGCTTCTTTGTTAGTTCACGGTATATGCTATATTTTTCATAACAAAAGTCCAGTTTCGTCTTTTTATACAATCTATGGTAATAAAATTTTAACCATTAAACGTTGTCGTAGATTTTTAGAGAACCATTTTGGATACTTCTCGGGACGTTGAAGATGCCTAGGAATAAACTTATTCATTGCTTTATCGACTACTGATCTAAGACCGTCCGCCATTAAATCAGCATCCGAATTGCGTAAAATAATGCTCCAATCATATTTCATAAAATATTTAAATAACGCAAAATAATCACAGAGACCGTACGTATATCTTGGCACGCAGCAAGTTGGTATCACCCTTAAAGACATTGAAAACGAGATTGCGAGGAGAGGGTGGTAAGCATGAGCATTTACCAGCGGATCACTTATGCGAGTCACTCCCGCGACATGAAAGTTAGATAAAACTTGATCCAGAATATTACCGCAGCAGTTCGTAAACGAGTTCTGCTGCGTACAATCATTAAAATTGATAAAGTTGAACAAGCAGGACGCTTTTTGACGCGTGCATCAGCTTGCACTGTTAATTATACCGGAAGGCCAGTCCACCTTTGGCAGATTAAAATCTCCGTAAATTTGTACGCGATATTCAGTCATATCGATACTGTTTTCCAGAAAATAAACTTAGTCTATAAAGATAGTAGAGTCTGATGCAGGGGAAAATAATATGATCCAATAAGAAGATTGAACCCATTAGCGGAAGTTATCTCCACCCAGACCGATTCTTGATAAGTTTCTAGATCGTGACGTCTATGTGCGTTCAAAGATTGGCTGCAAGCTATAAGTATACCACCGTCGTATCTCATCCCGGAAGTATATTCACGAACCCTTCGAAGCAAAAAAAGACAAAGGAAAATGGTCACTACTGTCGATACCGTAATGAAGCCAGGTTTCCGACAATGAAACAATATCATAATCGCAGCCTAGTAGGTTAGACATAAATTCATCAGTTTTGGTTCTAAAACCACGGACATTTCGGTAGTATAAGCTGAAGATTTCGAGTCATAATCAGCGTGACCTATGCTATTCGAAACAACCACGTAATGCCGTGAGATAGGCCGCCTTCGAATAAAAGGACGAAAAAGGGAGCCATCCGGCCACACATCGGAACTGTTCAACGCCACCAACGCTTCCTCATCAATGGCGAGATGGAATAAATTGTAGGTCAAATATAGCGTTTTAGTCACGTGCATATCATTGATTTGTCACCGAGGACGGTTTTTGCGGTAGCTTAGATGTCTGCGACGGTCGTGGCTGGGCCCAAACGGGACACAAACAAGCCTTTCGAAGGCGGTGCTCGAGCAACCGACCTAATGTTGCAATTTCTTGCTTGACGGAATGAGGCCTGAGGCCATAGACGACGATCCTGGTTAGAGCTAGGATGGTCACTCGCGTTGTGAGCCGTGTTGGCAGACTCAGCATTGCACAGATGTGAGGACGATGACGGAATCCCACGAGTCGTTGCATTTACGGGAAAATGACGAACTTTTCCCTCCTTGGGGCGGGCGCCCTGAGCAACAAAAGCGTAGGAGGGCGCCGTTCTTTCCGGGATGACGGGTGACGCGTCTTTGGAAGCAGCCAAGACAGTCTCGTTCAGAACTGCTCAGCGAAGATGAGATACTTCCACTCGCAGGGCACTGTTGTCGGCAAGCAAAAGCTTTACCTCGGCCGTCAGAATGTCGAGCCGAGACGACAGGAGCACGAGCAGGCGAAGAATTTTCGAAGAAGCTCCCGCAAGTGCAGATTCACTGTTGTCCCCATCACTGCTGTTAGATTCCGTGTTTCCAGCGGTGGGCGTAGCCCCGTCATCAGATTCTGCGCCGATAAGTCTCGTTGTGGAAGGATCGGCGCGCCTTGAACAATTTTTGCATTTGTAGGTGCTTTTACCGGACTGCATAAAGATGTCGTATTCTTCGTTTTGAATATCTGATCACTTCCAGTGGAACCGGCAAGTGTATGACGCACAGTGTAAACATTGTTGCCTCCCGAAAAACTGAGCAGAGCAGCGTTCGCACACGACCTTGCTTTCCTACTTACTATATATATACTTTACACTAGAGTGCAATGGGAAGATATGCAACTCTAGGCTGGGTCATCTTATAGCATGTTGTTCTACATAAACATTTCACTAAAGTAAAGGGGGGAAGCGGTGAGAACCCACTCTTGCACCCATTACAGCTGCCCCTGCTTCTAATGGGTTCACATGATGTTTTCATTTTTGAGACCGAGTGTTCAAGTTAACACAAAGATTATGTTAGAGAAGTAACTAGTGACAAACGTTTCTACTTCCACTTGGACGTTTGAGTTAGGATCACTTGTTTTTAATATTAGCAACTTCATTGTCCTGCAGCTGCAACAGTGAGGATTTGTGACAGATATCACAGATACATTGTTGCTTAATTAACACTGTTTTAGTTATTATTGAGCGTTAGGACAACAAATGTTTGTTGTTAAAAATGTTCTTATTAGTGAGAAAATAACAGGAACAGCATCCTTTAGTTTCAGTAGACGCTATCTCCTGTAGGTGAGATGAAGGGTTAAAGGAAACAAGAGTGAGATGAAAATAAAGTGGGTGAGACGAACCCCTTTCACATAAGTGAGGAGGGAATGGAGAATAACCTTTCGGTATTCCCGACTACCCGTGGGATTAACCGACTCTTTAAAGGTTTGGGTTCGACTCGCTTGGGGTTGCTTGACTTGCGTGTGCGGGAAGTACCAGAAGTGCGCTTTTGAGACTGCGACCACGCAGTGGGTGCATAGGCTCTTGTCTTTTTCCTGTGTATGGCGGTTCTTATGCACCGCGTTCTTCTTGTGGGTGTTATATTTCGCAGTTTCCTTGGAAACCATAGTGGTGTGGGTCCGTTGTCTCCTTAGGGGAACCTCTTCCCACCTGGTTTAATTACCATCTGAGAGTGGGTCTAAGTCTTCTTTGAGTAGAGCCATGAGGTGTTTTCAGTGATCCTGTCGTTCGGCTTCCTGGGAGAATAGGGGATCCTTAGTGTCTTCTTCAATGAAAGCGGCGCTGTTGTTGCCAAGAACTGTAAGGATAAGGGAAGACAGGAACTCACATGCGGCGGCATACGCTATTTCATTTCCTTGGGAATGGTTTGGTGTACCAGGAACCAGTGGATCTAAAGTTTTCGTCCTTCCTGCCTGAGTCTTTTGAATGAATATGCCCCACATTCGTCGTGTGCTATCTCGGAGCTTGCACCTCAGTTGTTTAAAGAGCTTCTGGGTGTATTTTTTATCTTCACCGTGGTCGCATTGAAAATGCCTTGGCGTTTCTAGTCCTTGTTTCTCCTGTAACATTGTTGGGCTTGCAGTCGGATAGCACACAAGTTGAGGAGATGAAGATCGGGGTCTGGGTCGTCTTGTTTGACTTGGTACTTCTGAGTGGATGTGGCTTTCATTATTCGCTCACCTAGACACGGTTCAGGTGCTAGGTTGACGAACCTGACCTGTCATTGCGTGTTGAAGTGTCTTTCTGTTATTAATTTTGTTTCGACGGGTAGGTGCTTGCTTCCTAAGACGTCGCAGCAGTTCTCCATCGGGCTTGGATGTTGCGTATGGCCCATGTCAAATCTGATGTGATGTCGTTCTCCGTGCGACGTTAGCCGATGCGAATGGCAGTCTGTTTTCCTTTGAGAAGTCATAGATTTGCCTACTTAACGTGTGTTAAGACATTGCATTATCTGTCATTGTCTCGCTTGTATCCCCAAATTCGTGCTTCTGCAGTAAAGTCGCCGGCCGCGATAAGTTCTTCGGGCATCATTCTTTGCGATCCAACTTACGTCGTCTTGCTCGTGTCCCACAGTTCTATAATTTCTGGGAATAAATATAGACCCATAGATGGTATGGTACCTTCACTAGAATTTTGTGCATTTCTCAATTAACAACAGATATTTTTTTACTTTTCTTATTTGACAACAGAAATCACAGAGGAGTTTCGTATCAGTCTGCCTGCTTCGCCTGTAATTATTGCAAAGGGTGAGCTAGACATTTATTTACCTAGCATGCTTTGTATTTTCGAATGTGCTTTCTTTTTTAATTTGCGTTGAAATCTAGAACAACAATCAATACACCGTTTTATCGTGGGTAGTGCCATTTTGACAGCGAGAGAGAAGAGGGGTTAGTGCAGATGACTCCTAGTGACTCGATTGTAGCTCCGAGTCTGTTACTAAAGAGGCTGGAATACTGTAGTGATGTAACCAGAGGCTGGAATACTGCAGTGGTGTAACCATAAAGTAATGTGTCGACTTTGACGAGAGCTAGATGAACGAGCCCATCGGTTAGTTTCGGCAGCCTTGTCCAGCCCCAATGTAAAGCACATGTCCTGGTATTATACCATACTTCGACAATCAATGTTTGGTGAGCCAGCAAACAAAAATAGAGGTTTTTATTTTGTTTTGTGAGTGCAGGTGCCACGGAACAGCATACAGCCCAAACAGCAGGTGCCTGTGAGGCATTTGATTGTTCGGGCCTGCATTCTGTGTCTTGCCAAACCGCAAGAGCCAAATTTTCTGCTCGTAGAACGTGTGGTCGCATGCAGTCTCCGGTCATTTGGTTTCTTGCAAAAGCAATTTAAATGAAACCAACGACTGGCATCGCGCGTGGGCATCAGACTCGCACGCTACTGATTATGTTCACAAAGTCAACAAAATTGTTATATTCTGCATACTCATATACAATTTTTTCGTTTCGTTAATGCCTTCAGGAGCACTTTGCATAACTCAATTCCACAACTTGGTATGGTTGCTCAACACTATTTCGTGCGACTGCAAAAGGCGACCCTAATTTGGCTTGGCTGATAAATCTTTGATTGTGACGCATATCAGTCTCAGATATGCGTCACAATTTTCTATTAGTGTGCCTACCTGTTCAGTGTTTCTGCTGGTGATACCTCTATAGAAGTTTCCAGATGTGAATATGACGATGGTATTTTTCTTCATTTTATTGCATGAGCGTTAAAATCCCCATTTCAAGAAAAAGCCGGCGTAGTGGTGTCGGTCACGTTACTTTTCTGGTCACTTGACCAGATAGGTCGGTACATCTGCTACTAACACATTTTCTCGGCATTAATTACATTAATCTCTTGTTTCTTTCCTAGGCCGCTCACTTTTGGAATGCAGCTACCAGCTGTTCGTGGACCACGAGGTGATGGTGGAAAATGTGGGCATTTGCAAGCTGTGGAGCTCATTTTTGCCATTTATTATTGTTTAAACATCCAGTATGCCAAAGGTGCGGGAACCACACTTGAGTTCATTCAGAGGTATGGTGTATTTCCTTCATAATTTTGAGCATCATGAGAGGCATTAAAGGGCGACTTTGCTGAATTTTGGCTGAGAAAACTACGCAGTTCTAGTTATAATCATCAAGAAAGGCTGCAACTGAAATCTTTCTGTATATTAAATTTGACCTTCAAAGTTTGACAAGCATTAATCTGCTAATTTTAGCGAGTGATGTGTCGGCTACTCAACCTGTGCACTTCCTGCGGATGTGACGTCATGTTGATGCCTGTTGCATACGCCGGCTTTTTCCTCTTTCAACGCGGACACGTGTCCAGTTGGTTCAGGCAACACTGCCTAGAGTTGACCCAGTGAATGGGGTAAATCACGTAACCCTTTGCATTCGCCGTGGACATGAGTGTGCATGCAAATGATGTCGCTGTTCGCCCTTTGCCGAAGTTCCGGTTTCAATTTGCGACTTGAGTTATTATTAGCAATATTTCACAAACAATATTCTACTTTTCGTCAAACAATCGATGTAGAGTTGTTCATAATTGCTTTTCAAAGTAAGATCATTCACTATCTCGAAATTTTATAAATTGAGTTGAGTCGCCCTTTAATTTTTCAGTGGCTACCCACATTTCCAGGCTCATTTTTAGAAGTCCATCATTACACCGCAATTGGGTGTTACATTCACGGACCACAGAACGAATAAAACGTGCTCGGGACGGAGGTCTAAAAACATTTCTTTCAACTAACAACAACATGAATGAGCTTAAAAGCACTGCCTGCAATTCAGGCTGCCAAGAAAATTGAGAGAAATGAAGGCAGGAAGAGAGAATGGAAAGTGTAAAGATAAAATCGTAACTCATTCTGTTACTTCACCTATTATTTTATTTCCATCCTTACAATTTTTGACACTTTCCTTTCTCTCTTTCTGCCTCCCTTTCTCTCAATTTGCTTGGCGGTCTGAATTGCAGAAAGTGCTTTTAAGCTCATTCATGTTGTTAATTAAAAAAATGTTTGTCGTCCTTCGTCAGGGTGTGTTTTATTCTTTCATAGGTCTGTGAATTTGAACAACACACTATTCAGTTACTTTGAACGTTGTTATATGTTGCACAATTCAATTTAAATTATTTCACCTAATGTTACAATGTGACTATGTTTGATTCTATCCCAGAAATCACAAATATATATGTCAATATATCTATTCCTGCAATTTTGTCATTACTGATGGTGTCATTTACTTATTACCTCAATTTGGCCTTTTGTTAGAAGGCAGTGTCATAAGCAGTATAAATCATTAAAGTATTTTTTGGCTGGACACAAATTGGAGCCTCAAAGTATGCTTAATATATTCAGGTATACTAATTATTTATTTAGGACAGTTTCTTTATTGCTCCACACTGTTGTGTATCACTCTAAAAGTGTTTAGAAGCGATATGTGGAAATGAGTTCTCATTAGTGACTAAATTTGACTGATATACAACCTTTTCACAACTTTTTGAACTTAAAACAACAAAAATTGAAGTTATCATAAAGCTTTACTTTTGCATTTCTTAGTAGCATGTGGTTAACGTTTGATTTTGTACCTGCATACCTTTTTCTCATCTTTATACGTGTTTATCAATCGTATATTCTTTCGACAGTGGCTGCCAAAATGTGGCTTCCTAAACAAAGAGAATGATTCTATTACAACATTCATTTTGCCATGTCTGGTGCTTTTAAGCAAGCATTAACAGCTAGTTGAGTATTTTAGGTCATTCAACTGTCTGCAATACTAAGTATTCAAATGAGTGCTTACTTAAAAGTAGAAATGCAGAGGAGGCATGGCTTTGTGGCTGTATTGGAAAACACACAAATTTTAATGCTGTATTCACAATAAAACAAATAAGTGTGAAGCATGTACTTGCTCTTTTGTTTATGTCGCTGCCACAAAATTGACTTTTGTTTGCTTCCAAAGGTTCTCCCAAATGACTCAAATCAATTTCATCGCTGTCTGTACGATATCGCCTCAAATCAACACGTTTTGAGTGTTTTAGTAGGTCTAAAAGTTACATTATATGAAATCTACCCTTTAAGATTGGGCTTATAACTTCTGAAATATTTTTTAAATTTTTTTTTTAAATCAAAATTTAGGCATGCGTCTTTACCTGCTCATTTTTTTAAGTGCACAGTGCACAGTCTGCTGGCCTAGATGTAGATTTTGCTCAGTTTGGTATGGCTATTGTTATTTTAGGAACCTTGAACTCCTTTATACTTTTTAACTGTGCACCTATGTGGCTTTGGTGAAAAAGCTTGGCATTTGACATTAGCTGTGCATGTAAAATATCAGCAAGAGCTGATCCCAAATCCTTCACTGCAATTATTTTTTCACTTGTCTGGTTTCTAACCAAGTACTTCATGGGCCAATCTGATATTTCTTTCAGATACCAAGTTGGTATCAAACAACACGATGGGTCACAACAGGAAGCCGGGAGGTCGAAAGGAGTTCGGGCAAGAGCAAACAAAACCGCCACAGATCTTGCTGCTTTTGAGAAAAAATGAAACAGTGTGAGTACATATTTGATTTCGCATGTGTACGATGTGGTATCAAAAAGTTTCCAGACTGGTCTTGTAGCAAAAAAAGCAAATAGCGGCACGACAATGCATTCACAGGGGTCGAGGGCAGCAACCTTGATCTGTCATGGAGCTGAGTGGCTCAATGTGGCAATGCACAGGCGAGTTGGTGCATGATTACAACTGGTAGCAGCATGCAAACACACACGGACAAAGGGAAGAATGCACAGGACTTAGGTGTTTCCTTTTCATTAAACACTTAGTGGAAGCTCAGCGCACGCCTTGTGCGTTCCTCCCTTTGTCCTTGTGTTTTTGCGCGCTGTTACCAGAGGCTTAGGGGCATCGCTCTGTGCGCTTGGGAGCCCCGCTGTACAAGTTTTTGAGACTTCATATGCGTGTGCCTCTGCGATCCGTACAAGTGGTTGCGGTCCTCCCGTAGCCTTTTCAATCATCTGAATATAAAATTGTTTTATTTTCAGCTCATCTGATTATCGATCGGATGCCATGAAGGATTCTTTATAATTATTTTCTTTTACGGTTTACAATATGGTTCTTCGATTTCAAAACTGCCTTCGTTTTGTCTTGTCCCTTTTTTCAGACACTACACTTGTTTCTAGAGTATGTCGTTATATTACGGAACTGTACTGCACTAACTCATGATGCCAGACGTTATCTGTAACCCTCC
This sequence comes from Ixodes ricinus, assembly GCA_037355805.1. Lineage (NCBI taxonomy): Eukaryota > Metazoa > Arthropoda > Arachnida > Ixodida > Ixodidae > Ixodes > Ixodes ricinus. The sequence goes on from JAZHYW010005895.1 coordinate 64,914, forward strand.
GTAATTCTACCAAACCGTAGCCGAGAGTTCACATTATTGTTACCGTGCAGCGAGCACACAGCGATAGAAGCGCAGTACGCAAGTACGAGAATAAAGCTGCAAACTAAACTTGAGGTATCCAAGCCGTCAAGCGTTCAGACGGTATTGAAGGCGTAAGGGAAGGGTACGGTAACTCAACTGTTACCGTTCCCAACCAGCAATGGAAGTGCAGTATGAAATACGAGACTGAAACCGTACACTTCTCTCACGCCTTCCATACGATCTGAACACTCGACGGCTTGGATACCTCGAGCCTAGATTGCGGCTTTAGTCCTGTACTTGCGTACTGCGCTTCTATTGCTGTATGTTTGCTGTACGGGAATGATAATGTGAACTGTCACTTACGGCTTTGGGGGTATTACGGAGGGTTACAGATAATGTCTGGCTTCTTGAGTTAGCGCAGTACGGTTCTGTAATATAACGGCACTTTTTAACAGTGTAGTTCGACGTAGCCGTGAATCACTTTTCACATTGTGCAGAAGCCACGGAGTTCGCAATTGCAGTTTTGAACATGCCGGGACGCACTCACTGATGATTTTCTAAATTCCGGGACACAAAGCGGTACGTGCATGCCTTGTCACGTGTATGCAGCTACTCTGTGCTTTCGCAGATCTTTTCTGGGGCAAAGTTCAAGGCGCCTTCCTGCAGTGTCTTCCTCCACACGTGTGGGGATCGGGTGCCTCTTGATGGGTTTACCTTATCCCACTCTTTTTCCTTGAGCTCCCGGAAACGCGTGACCTTCTCTTTGGCGATTGAGAGTAGAACAATGCTTTCGTCTTTCGGTCTGAGTGCCTCAACGAAGCTTTGCGCGTTTGTTACAGAGTACAATTTTGTAGTTATGAAGTCATACATGAATGCCTGGTGCTTGAGCACGCCGCCCACTCTATCACACGAGCTTTTCTTGTGCCCTAATAAGAGAATATCCACTTTGCGACGACATTCCTTTTTTTTAATTCGTACGGGCTGCTCAGCTGATAGCGAGAACAGGCAACGACACAACACCGCGTGCCCCTGCCTTTGCGCCCTCTACCGTCCATCACACCCAGGCACCAGGCATCGGAGACTAAGATAAAGCCACACACAACATGGCGCAAACCATAAAAAGCACTTGTCTTTCTCTTCCAACACTGCTGTGTTCCCTACCTGCCTGGCCTTTCTGCGCTGAGTCAGAGCGAGCCAGTGGGCCGAAGCCAGAGCCGTAGCCAGAGCCGAAGCCAGAGCCGAGGCAGCCCGCGGGAAGCGCTGACTGGTAAGCGATAAGTCGGCAAGTTTTCCGTGGCAAAGAGAATAACAAGAAAACAAAACATATGTAATGGACGCCAGCAACGGAAACGGAAATACAACATTGGCTGCGCCCCACGTCGCCCGCTAAATTAGCAGATTTTGGTGACTTCGGGCATCTTAGTCTTTGTTGGCCGGTTTAATGGTCTTCTGGATGGTATTATGGTCTAATATTCGACATGCGGTCTCTCTAGATGATAATAAAGAGAGCTGCATAGTTTTCTCACAACTGAGAATGAAGCCGAGTTTTCCATTAAGGTTAATCGTCGAACGGCAACAGCAGCACTCTTGCGCAGACCTTCGAGGATATCATCTTCACTGCTTTCGAGGTCATATCCTGTGGTGACACCGCGAAGAGTATTCACGGTGCAGTGAGGGTGACAGAAATCGGGTTATCTACCAGGCTTGTCATCTTCAAGAGTGCTGTGCTCTGCGGCTTATTTTCTACCTCAACAAGAAGGTCTCAAGCTAGCTTCTTTGCCTTATAACATTTTTAAATCGCTTCTTTTAAGTATTTAGCAATAAAAAAGGGAGAAACTCTTGACAAATGCAAATGCCTCTTGATAAAAAATACAGCGATCTGCTGCAAACGGCTTAGCGAAACCACGTTCCTCGAGTTTCTTCCTCAGTTGTCCGACGTGTCCGTTCTTGCTCCCCACATTTGATGGCGCACCGTTGGTTGCAAGACAAGCCAGCTTCTCCAACGGCAATCCGGCTCGCTCAACAACTTTTTTCATGACGTAAATTGTGTGGGCTCCTGTGGTCGTTCCTTTAATCAGCACGATGCCCAAAAGTTCTTCCGCAACGCCTAAATATTTGTCTCGCTGTCGCAGTCAACCGTTGTCGACGAGAGCACATCGGTGCTCTCGTCGACAGCGACTGATTATGTGTCGAAAGTATGGCACAGGGTCTTCAATGATTTTTTATGTCGTCACTGATTTTGTTAATCATTTCAGACAGAGTGTTGGCGAAAAGCCTATTTTCTCAAAAGTCAGTTTAACGGTTGGATGCACACCTCCAGAAGCTTCTAGCAGGCACTTTTTGATGAACAGGCCATCGCTGAACGGTTTTGAGGATCGGACAATAAGCTCAAAGACAATGAAGCTCGCTCTAACCGTTTCGTCGCTTGTCTGGTCGGCTTTCTGAAATAGGTCTTGCTGCTGTCGTAGTGAAGTCTTAAGTTGAAAAACTGCGTCCTCCAGCAGTTTTCCAGCGAGCGCAAACATTCTCCCGGCCAAGGCATGATTTGAAGTGTCAGACGTTATACTCATTGCCCACGGAAATGGCCTGCTTACAAATCAAACACAACACTTCGTCCCGCGATTCTGTGAAGAAGTAGACGAGTTCCCACCGCTCTTGAACAGTCGCTTGTTGTCTTAAATTTTGCGCTTCGTAGCCTCAGAGCATAACACCAGCGCTAATAAGTCGAAATATCGAGCAGATCGAAGAAGATCCTGAAATTTTTCCGAACTAGACTTTCGAGGGTATCTGAATCACAACTCTTCGGTTGCAATGACGTCACTGTGTCCTGTTGGCACATTGTGGGGCTGTGACTTAGATAGAGTCACCCGTAGACCAGACGAAAAATGGTCAAAACCCCAAACATCCAATTGTCCCTCTTGTGGCTTAATTGTTTTCTCCAAAGTTGATAGAAAGATTCAACGGTTGATACTGTTCAGAAAAGAGAGAGGGGAAGGGAGGGGGGGGGCATAGACTGGAACTTGTGGAGTGGGCCGCTGACAAGAGCCGCGCGGGCCCCGTGTTTGAGCCCCCGGGTCTATGGCCTGAGGGCCAGAGTTGGAAAGTAGAGTAGGTATATCGTACTTAAAGTGCTACATTAAGCAGATTTATTTAGAAAATTTGTACTTGAAGTAGACTCTTCTAGGACGTACCTGTACTATTACCTGAAATATTTTTTTCTGGTACTTTCTAATTAAAGGACAACTTCCTACTTCGAAGTACATTCCCACAATTCCGTTGAACGTTTTAGCCACAGCGGTGTACAAGGCGGCTCCTCTAAAAACAATGGTAGACGAAGGGCTTAAAAGAGCCCTTTGGGCAAGCCGATATCATTTTGTTACATTTGGCGTCCACTGCCTCGTCTTATCTTTATTGGAGTGCAGATTTATGTATTGTCACCAGCTCGGTAGACGATCTCCAAGCTGCTCTTTTGCGGTTCTAAGAGGGCAATGCGAAATAAGAATCCCGCAAGAGCTGATATGGCATGCTCGTGCCTCTGCCTTGCCCCAATTTTGTTTTTTATTTATTTCGTTCCACTTTCCTAGAAAATGATCAACGTGTACCCTATAAGTAAACTTTTCGCATATGTTGCAATTTTCCACTGCGCAAAAGTCAGGAGTGTTTGCCGGGAGCAGAAGCAACACGAAACTGAAACCGCACATGTGTTGGTGCGCCGTCAAACATGTGGTGTGTTGTTTGTTTCTATAGCGTGAGACGGATCATGCTAGCAAAAATGAAGCGGTTCTCTATTTGCGGAAGAACACGTAAATAGTCTTCATTTGGCCTTCAGGATCACTAATATCAAAATTATTGTTCAATTCCATGCATGGACACTGCAGAAAATCAATTTGCAATTACTGCTGAAGCGCCTTCAGCGGTAATTGCAAAACATCCGCATCTTCAGCGCCTATCACAGCTATGCACGCACGCCCTTGCTAGTTTCAAAAAGGTCAGAAAAAGACATCACGTCTTCTGTCAGCTGAGGGAATATACATGGAAAGCGGACAATAGACCCTTTCCAAAATTCGGTGCCATCTATTGGCTCAAATGACAGTTTAACTTTTACCGTACTAATGGGGGCAATGAACCTGTAGTCTGCAGTATTTTATCGGGCACTGTCAGTTTCTCAAGTCAACGGCAAACGAGAATGTACCCTTGTACAGTTCCCCCCAAAGGGGCACCTGTGAAAGCAGGTGTTTAAAGAGTGGTGTCTCCATGGACACCGAGCCCTGCAGGGGGCGCCTGCACCCTAGGTGCTAGATGCTTGGTGAGTAGCGTTACCACAGACATCAGCTACGTGGGCTACCATACCCGCACGCAGGGGGCACCTACTTTAGTAGGTGCTTGGTGAGTGGCGTCACTCCAAACCCCGAGCCATGTGGGTTCGCCCACTCACGCCTGGCTGTGCGTGGCTTAACCCGTGTCCGAGGAAAAGGGGATCATGGTGGTTGAGCTCAGCCCGAGGTATGTTTGGACCCTGTGGTGCCCTCCGGGCGAGGCAATATACTGCTTCGGCCCCAGTTTCTCGTAGACGGGTGTCCTGGCTTGGCCCGACCAGGATGATTCTGTCAGTCGCCTTTTTCCACCTCTCCTTTCTTTACCTTTCTTCCACTTCTCCTCTTTCTTCTTATTTCACCTTCTTTGACGGCAAGGACTAAATTTGGTGGTGACGGATACCATCGTCGAGATGCTCATTTGGTTACAGTTTCCCGGCAGCACTGGTAGCGTAACTGCGTCAGCCAAGCCACTCTTGTTATGACACATTACCTATACCTTTGTTGGGCTCGGTGGTGGGCGGTGAACCACAGATTTTGAGCACCCTTGCCTTTTTTTTTGCATCCCGCGCTCCTAAACCCTAAGCGGAACGACCCCTCAAAGGGAGCTGCCTGCTCCTCTTACTTTTGTAAAGTCAAACTAACCAGAATTGTATCCTCGATTTCTTGTTGTTAACTCTACTGGTGACACTATGCATTTATAAAAAAAAAACAGTTGGGGCACAGGTGAGCTGGTGTAGGTTTACCATTTTGTTAGACCACCCGAGACTGGGTGGAAGAAACACGCCTACGTCTCAAACACAGCTAACCACTTTATTCAGTCCTCCCTCCTTTTATACATCCTGAACCAAAAATCGTCTCCAGACAGAACACACTCCAATTAATGGCAACAAGAACACACCCCTTAACCTAGCAGAAAAAAAAACCGAACCACTTGGAACCAACAAAGGTTACACACAACAAAACATCCGCAAACGGGAACATGCTTTGACCTTGCAGCCACATTTATCCTTACAAAAAAACGAACAAGCAAATCACGCGAAACCGACCACCGACAGCAGTTCGAACCCATCAACTTGTTACACCTATTCTTTCCCCCTTTATTCCCCCATTTTTTTATTTGTTTTTTCTTTCCTTTTTATTTACGTACGCATATAAGGGGAACACGATGATGACACAGGGGCTACCTCTCGCGATAGGTAGCCCCTGCTACCTCTCCTCTGTTTTTCGCTAGAGGTAGCCCCTGTGTCATGATCTTGCTCCGTTTATATGCCTACGTAAAGGAAAAAAGAACACGAGAAAAAAAGGTTATAACAGGTCGATGGGTTTTAACTGCTGTCCGTCGTCGGTTCCGTGTGGTTCGCTTGTTCGGTTTTGTAAATATAAGTATGGCTGCGAGGTCAAAGCATGTTGCCGTTTGCCGGTGTTTTGTTGTGTGTACCTTTGTCATTTCCGGGTGGTTTGGGTTTTTTCTGCGAGGTTAAGGCGCGTTTTCTTGTTGCCATTGTTTGAAGTGTGTTCTGTCTGGTGACATTTTTGGTTCAGGATGTATAAAAGGAGGAGCACTGAATAAATTGGTTAGCTGTGTTTGAGACGTCGTCATCTTTCTTCCACTTAGTGTCAGGTGGTCTAACAAAATGGTAAACCTACACCAGCTCGCCTGCGCCGTAACTGTTTTTTCATAAATATATAGTGTCACTTGTAGAGTAAACTACAAGGTATCGAGGATACTTTTCTGGTTCATTTGCTTTTCGAAAGTAAAAGGAGAATGGCAGCCCCTTTTAAGGGGTCGATCCGCTCGAATCTAGCAGCGCGGGATGAAAAAAAAATTCAAGGGTGCTCAAAATCATCGGTGCACCGGCCACCACCGAGCCCAACAAGGCGATAGGTAATGTGTCATAGCAAGAGTGGCTTGGCTGACGCAGTTACGCTACCAGTGCTGCCGGGAAACTATAACCGAGTGAGGATCTCGACCATGTATCTGTCAAGAGGAGAAGTGGCAGAAAGGTAAGGAAAAGAGAGGTGGAGAAAGGAGACTGGCTGAATCATTCTGGTAGGGCCAAGCCAGGACACCCGTCTACGAGAAGCAGGTGCGAAAGCAGTATAATGCCTTGCCCAGAGGCCCTGAAGGGTCCAAACATACTTTGGGCTGAGCTCAACCACCATTATCCCCTTTTCCTCGGACACTGGTTAAGCCACGCACAGCCAGGCGTGGGTGGGCGAGACATACATGGCCCGGGGTTCGTAGGGATGCCACTCACGCAAGCACCTGCTAAAGTAGGTGCCCCTGAGTGCTGGGTATGGTAGCCCACGTGGCTGATGTCTGTGGTGACGCTACTCACCAACCATCTAGCACCTAGGATGCAGGCGCCCCTGCGAGACTCGGGGTCCGTGGAGACACCACTCTCCAAACACATGCTTTCACAGGTGCCCCTGCGGGGCTCTACGGTACAATGGTACATTGTCGTTTGCAGTTGTCTTGAGAAACTGGCAGTGCACGATAAAATACTGCAGACTACGGGTTCCTTTGTCCCCATTAGTACGGTAAAGTTAACCTGCCATTTGAGCCACTAGATGGCACCGAATTTCCGGAAGGTTCTATTGTCAGCGTTCCATGTATATTCCCTTCGGTGACAAAAGACGGACGTCTTTTCTGACCTTTGAAACTAACAAGACGTGCGTGCATAGCTGTGATAGGCGCTGAAGATGCGTTAGAAACGATATTTCGAAAACTCTGGATATGGTGTTAGGCTCCGGGAAGAATGGGCTTCAGCGGTGCTTGCAAATTAATTTACTGCAGTGTCCATGCGGATAATTGAACAATACTTTTAGCATTAGTGATCCCGAAGGCCAAACGAAGACGATTTACGTGTTATTCCGCAAATACAGAACCGCTTCATTTTCGCTAACATGATCAGAGCCATGGTATAGAAACAAACAACACACCACATGTGTGACGGCGCACCAGCACATGTGCAATTTTTGTTTCGTGTTGCTTCTCCCGGCTAACACAAGTGACTTTTGCGCAGTGAAAATTGCAACATATGCGGAAAGCTAACTTATAGAGTTACATGTTGATCATTTTTCATAAAAGTGAAACGAAATAAATAAAAACTAAATTGAGACAGAGCAGAGGCACGAGCATGTCATATCAGCTCTTGCGTGAATCTTATATCGTATTGCCCTCTTAGAGACCGCAAAAGAGCAGCTTGGAGATCGTCTACCGAGCTGTTGACAATACATAGATCTGTCACTGTGATAAAGATAAGACTAGACAATGGATGCCAAATATAACAAAATAATATCGGCTTGCTCAAAGAGTTCTTTTAGGCCCTTCGTCTACCGTTGTTTCTAGAGTAGCCGCCTTCTACCCCACTATGGGAATTGAGTTCAACGGAATTTTGGAAATGTACTTCGAAGCAGGAAGTAAAAGTTTATTAGAAAGTACCAGAAAAGAATATTTCAGGTAAAGTACATGTACATACTAGAAGAGTGTACTTCAAGTACATAATTTCTAAATAAATCTACTTAAAGTAGGACTTTAAGTACGGTGTACTTAATGTACTTTCCAACTCTGGCCCTCATGTTATAGACCAGGTGTCTCAAACACGCGGCCCGCTCAGCTCTTGTCAGTGACCCACTCCACAAGTTCCAGTTTATGTTCTCCCTTCCCTTCCCACTCTCTTTTCTCAACTGTATCTACCGCTGAATCTTTCTATCAGCTTCGAAGAAACAAATTAAGCCACCCCTTACAAAAATGATCAATGAGTTTCAATTGAGCTTCTAATGTGTTTCTATAGAGTCAAATGAAACTCAAAAGAAACTCAACGTTAAACGAGTTTTATCATTACAAATTTAATATTTATTATTTTGAATTTTCTCATTACACATTCAAATGAGTGTTATTATTATACACTCAATATATATTTATTTAAATTTACTCATTACAAATTCAAGTGAGGTTTATCGTTCCCAATCAATATCAATTCTTTTGGGTTTACTCATTGCACTTTCAAATGAATGTTATCACTAAGAACGAAATATCCATTATTTTGAGTTCACTCATTACAAATTGCAATGAGTTTTATCGTTATCGACTCAATATCTATTCTTTTTGAGTTTATAAATATACTGATTACTCATGCAAATGAGTATTATCATTAAGAATGCAATATCAGTTCTTTTGAGTTTATCCAGAGACACTCATGTGAGTTCTACCATAAGGCACCCAATAGACATCAGCTGATCCCGAGTGGAGGAATTTGATAAAGGCAGAGGTGAAGATAATCATGAATGCAGACTGCCTGCTATTCGGAAGACATTCTCCTAAAAAAGTAATGTTCAAAATTGCAATCCAATAACTTCTCATATATATTAATCATTTATTAACCCTTCTATGAAATCAAAACATATGCAATTATTCCCATTCTGAATTAGCACACTGTCTCGGGCGATCAAAATGACACAGCGATACAGATAATTACTCAATGCAGCATCAGCTCCCAAACTTCCCTACGCGCGCAATTCACTAAAATATAAAATATATCCTGCCACGACCCCACCCCTCCTCCATTCGCATTTGACTAGGCCACAAGACTTAACATCTGAGTGCATAAGCGGTTACATATTGAGATGGACTCTGAAATTTAGTTTCTCAGGTAATACAGGTAATTAACAGTTAACAAATTTAAAACCATTGGAAAAAATGAAAGAAATTTACAACTCCCTGTAATGCCGAATCAGAGCGCAGCTCTTAAGGAGGGGGAAGGCGCGGAGGGGAGATCACGTAACTTCGGGGGGGGGGGTGACGTGATCTCGGGGGGGGGAGGAGGGGAGGGGTCACGTGACCTGGCGGGCCACGTTACCCGGGGGTCACGTGACGTCGGATGGAGCTCACGTGGCCGGGGTCACATGACCTCGGGGAGGGGGGGGTCACGTGACCTGGGGGTCACATGACCTCGGGGGAGTGTCACGTGACCTTGGGGGTCATGTGACCTTGCGGTTACGCCGACGCCAAGGGCGACGCCGGCGCCGATGCCGCTCAAGCCGGAATCGGGCGCCTAAGAGCTGCTCTCTAAAAAAAAAGAAACAAGCCAGCAGTTGTTTTGCGACACTCCGCTAGATCAGTCACTACACCCCCGGGGGTCACGCCTCATAGTTTGGGAAGCACTGCTGTTTAATATTACAAATACAGAGTGCTGCTTAGAAAATTTTTTAAACATTTATAAGTAGCAACGGTTGATTTAGTACCGCGCAAAAATTTAAGCCAACTCTTACATAATCTCACAGAAACATAATCCCAAGTTTCGACAGAATAAAAACCCCTAAGAACAAGACGAAATACACACTAGGCTGATTAATTAACTCTGAGCTGTCATTTTGTTTTAATTCAATACACATGAAAATAAAGAAGAATAGGAATGCCAATAGGCATACCTTTTGGTCCTATAGGAGGTTGGACTGCTGACATAGGGACTTTCTCGGACCATTAGTAATTTTTCACTGCAAAACGAAATGTTTTGTTCGCCAAACAGGATTGTCTAAGCCAATTGTGCATGTATATTTTAGCAATAGGAACCAATTAGACGTATGTCTGTCAGAACGATGTAAATGCATAATGGACGCAACAATTGAGAATCGGATCATTGGGAACATGTTTTTTGCTTTTGGAAAGTTGTTTTTGGACGAAGTTGATATATTTGTCAGACATCCAACTGAGGTAAAAAATAGTCCTTGTTGAAATACACCGGCCCATTTGATGCATGTGTTATGTAGCCTAGGCTGTATGATGCAAATATTTGTTCCACGCCCAAAGAATGTGTTGTTATAATTCCAGCATGTATAAAAGTACATTAGTCAAGTTAATTATGCGACAGTGTTACGCTTATTTTTAAATATTTTCGGATGGCAAGAAATCTTGCAGCCCAGGTTACATAACACACCATCGTTGTACATCATTGGGTTATGAATGTTCAAAGAGTTTTGTAGCTCGAAATAATGCTAGAATCAAACACTCAGATACAGTCACAATTTATACGAAAATACCCGATTGCAATGCTTGCTTTTCTGAAAGAATTTTTGGACCATACTCTTAATAAAACTTAAGAGCATGGTGCGGTAAAATAATTTACTAATGAAATACTGTAAGCAGAGTGTAAATTAAACGTAATCTAAAAAAATTACTCCCTACTGCATTGCACCCGAAACAAATATCATGTCGGTGCTAGTTGTGATTTACACATTTATCTTCTGTGCTTATTATAATACCTGTATTCACCCTCTTTTACTCACAAGTTTCTAAAGACGTATTTACGGCGCCCCTCTATCGCGATTTAGTCAGTTCCGGTTTTGGTATTGTAACTTTTACTGCTTTTGGTTGCGCATTGTAAGGATCGCGTCTCCGACGCCTCATCGGTAGCGACACCAGTTCTTCGTTTTTTTCCTTTTTCCGTCTAGCTTGTGTAGCTTGTGTTAATAGTGTAGCTTGTGATAATAGAGCTCTTATTGCATTCCTAATGCTACTTTCAGTCCGTTGCTTTAGAAAATGTCTTATTGGTCTAGCAGTGTACTGATGTCATTCAAATATAAATTGATTATATTGATCATAGTTTATTACATTTCAGAAGTTAGGGTCTATTCACACGATGCATATTGTTGGCGAATCTTGTGTCGCGAAACTAGGTTTCGGAAACAGATTCCCCGTCTGAACGCAAACGAAAAAGTAGTGCGCCTCCAAAAAAGTGGCGCGTGTTCCTCGCTTCTGGAGCAATTTTTCGCTGAAACCTCACCGAGGCCTGTCAATCACCTGAAAAGAAAAGCGGACTCTGCCAACGGCCACTCCACTTCGCTATGACGTCTGACCTTGGAGGAGGAGCGAGCTTTTAGAGGAGTCTGATTTTCGGCTGATTCCGTATCCAAGCCAGAGCCGAAAGAAAACAAACAAACATGGCGAGCGACAAGCGGAGAAGCGGTTCGTACGTGCCACTTGGTCTTGGTCCTACCCGGTTGCGGGTGTGTGTGAACAGCGCCTACAGTACGGGTTGGTGGCGCGGTGCAGATTCATCAACAGTCGCGAGGAGTGCAAGCACCGCATATAAACATGACGGCTGGGGATAGCTTCCTTTATTATCCGTGCAAAAATGTCGGAAATGCTTCGAGAACATCTGCCTGCTCTTTGACGTTCGCGGTCATTCCCGTCTTTGGCAGGACTAGTAAACCAAGTGAGCGGAATCTGACAAAGTTCATTGAGTGGTATTAATAAAACAGACTGTATCTTCACACTGCGCGTACTTTATATCATGTTGATGCAAATCGCTTGGTATTCCCGGTGCAGATGACAAGGTTTGGCGAAAATTACGTGAGTCGGTACGTCACACGTTTCGCGCGTCAAACTCCAGGTGTTAACAGGCCAATTTCGCGAAATCTTGGTTTTGCTTAACTGTGGCGCGTTGAAAACATGCATCATGTGAATAAGCTTTTAGACGCAGAGCCAATATTTCTTTGCAGTCAAAATGGTTGAAGAGTATAATCATGTTGTATTACACCTGAGACTGCTGTGGATGAAATTGGAAGAACTTTCAGTAGAAGGAACAGACACAGAGAACGTCTCAAACTCAGCTAACCGATTTATTTCTCAAACAGCCTTTAAGTACCTTTAAGTTCTTCCAATTTCATCCACCGCAGTCTCAGGTGTAATACAACATGATTAGCTACCACCAGCTCGCCTGCACTCTCACCGTCTTTTCATCAAGAGTATAGCCATCCTTTGTTTTGAAGTTATGGAAGTGGACTGGATGGTTCTGTTAGGACAAACTTCGGTCCCCTGTCTTTCTAGAATTGAACTGGGTTTATATTTGTCTGTTAGAATTTTTGATGAAGCAGTTGTTTCCTTTCGCCTCTTTGGTTTTTTTTCTTTGATTTTGCAACTGTGATGTGATCAAGCCGAGGGCCACAGTTATTCCCAAATGAAGCAGCAGCAGTGTGTTCCCAGCTTGCGTCACTTCGATTCATTTAAAGGCATGCCACGAAATGAATGCCCCTGTTCATACACCGTTGGAAGTGGGACTGACTTCAGAATGCAGTTCGACACAGTGTTTGAGCGGTATGGGACGTGTGTTGAATGACCTATGCGGTTGTCACGGGTTCGTGGTTGGTCAACCCGAAACGCTCCAAGTCCCACTTACTTCTTCTCGTCTTCTTCCCATTAGTTTGAAGCTCGGCCGGGATTAGTCTCATCCGAGCTCATGCCTTTGGCGCTCAGGTAAACATGCGCGAGGATTGCAGTTGAACCCCCCCCTCCCCCCGGACCACCCTTAAACAGAACAAAAGGACAAAAAAAGTCAAAATTCGTGACAGCGGTGTTCGAGAGAAACTGCCGACTTTAAATTACCCTGCCTGAAACTTTGCAAAGATTTCAGTGTGGCTGCAGCTGTGAAGGTGAGGTGGATCCAATATGAAAACTGGACCCTGAAGCGACGCCTACAGGCTCCGGCAAATAATTATGGAGAATTAGAAATTAACCCACTAGTATACTTCCTAAAGATTTGGGCCGGGTGTCGATTAAAAGTTTTTAGGCAATTGGGATCGCCTAAAAAAATTCCAATCGCCTACAAAAATAGTTAGGCGATTGGAATCGAGTTTGACGATGATTTGTGTTTCAATCAATCAGTTGGAAGTTGGCGCCTGTCCGTGTCGTACGTGTGTCTTTTTTCGTCCTGTTTGTTCGCACCTTTTAACCTTTTAACCCAGTTAATTTGTCACATTAATTTTCAGGCATAATATCCTGAAAATAATGAAACTGCAGATGTTCAAAACTGGCTGAGGTAAAGCAGCCTTGCAGTGCAGCACAGTTTAGACTGAACATACTTTTGTGTAGCGTCCACAAGGTGTAGCTCTTACATTGAAGCTTTAAGAGCTAGTTTCTTCAATGTTTGAACTTTCATCGTGCCAGGTGGGTAGTGTGTAATTGTGTTTTTATAGCGCAAGCAATATCTTAATCCTGGCGGCAAAAAATTCGGCTAGCAGTTGACATGGTTGGACAACGCTGTGTATGCTTGCTTTCTCTGAAGCGGCCAGTGAAGCGAAATAACAGCATGTGCGGATTGTTCATGCATTTAAATTTTTTGTTTGTTGTTTGTTTCAGACTACATGTGCTCCCAGTACAAGGGGTGGCCCTCCAGGCGCTGACGACAAGCATGTCGTATCTGTTGTGCTGTCGAGAGAAATTTAAAGGGTAAATATTGCAGCTGCAGTTCTTTCTATTCTGTCCGTGCTACACTTTCTGTGAATTTTTCTGCATGCTTGGTCTTTTTGTTTTCATGGTACTGTAAACTTTTGTTAGTCCGTTGCAACTATAGAATAGCAGAAGCACCTCCCACAATTTCCTTTGCTCGCCATGATTGCCGGTGTCCCCTCGGCTCTCCTCCTCTCTTGTGTTTGCTTATTAAAAAGAGTGACGGGCTTTGTGGGAGGGGCTTCCGCTATTCTACAGTTGCAACAGAGTATAGCGCGACCTCGGTTAATTTCATCATTTCGAAGAGTCCTAGCGGACACCAATGCATTTTTATGGGAAGGGTTCTGCATCATATTTTGAACCGAGAAAATGACCCCACGAACGGGAAAGCATGGGCCTTCTGCTACCAAATTAACCGGACCAAACTTTGTTTTCAAGATCAGAGCGGAAAAAGTTGAATCCTGTCTTATAAACGGCGAGTAACAGAAATCCTGTGCTAGTCTCGCCACGTTGGGAAGCTAATGCTATGACCCCCATCTTGATTCCTTTAATGCTTGTTATGGCTCTTCTCACATCTGGTATTTTCACTGTTCTTTGGACAAAAGTGAGTGGCAGGTCGCCATTGGTTTCCAGAAAAAAGCGGTCGCATATGCAGAAATTTCTACCAAGTTCGTAGCACAGCGGCGCTTCGTCGCAACCGAGGAAAAACTCTACGGTATTGTTGGTGCAAAACATTAGGCCTCATGACTAGCAGCAACTTAATCGTGAATATACTGCACCGTACGGCGTTTATTTGAGCTCTACTCCACACAAAAAGTTACAGGGGCATTTAGGTATCCCTTTGTGGATTGAATGCAAAAGCATTGTCATTCCTAACACTTCCTTTTTTTCTTTATTGTTAGGAATGGTAATGCTTTCAGTCCACGTAGGGATACCTAAATTCCCTGTAATATTTTTTTACGTTATATCATATGGCGTCACACATCATTGTACGTCATGCTGTCACATGAAGTGTGATGTCATCGAACCGAGGACATATTTTTATGACCATCTTTAGGGCACATCAACGCCGACGCCGTCTTTTGCCGTAATGGGGCAAGCTTCTTTTGAGGGGAGAGTAATGCCGAATTCCAAAGCGGCTGAGGTAGCTACAGCAGCTAGCATGCCCGGCTCTCACACAGCAGCACCGGGTTCGAATCTTAGCCGTGGAAGCACATTTTGTTCTTTCTTTTAATCCTCTGTTGGCATTTGGTACCACTCGGGTAACGCCGCTGGACGCTGGATTTTCCGTTCCATGGACATGTAATGCTTTCGAATCAAAAAGGCACATCCAGTCAGGTATGTGCCTTTTCGTGTGGTAGAGTCGCACATTTGCCCACCACTTCGAAAATCACAAATGAAGTACGAGGTGGCACTAGTGATCACCAAATCATGTTCACGCCATTCGTAAGTGAGGTATTCATTTGGGCGCACTGAAGATTTGTGTGGCATTTTCTCTGGTTGATTCATTGGCGCGTCTCGCCGTTGATCGCAGTCCTGCACCTCGTTAGCTCTAACCGGCAGGATGTACAGCTAAGCAGGCTCGTCGGCTGAATCCTCCGTGTGTAGTTTAGCGTTGTCCTTATGCTGCTTCAAGTAGGGATGGATGCTAACAGTGCGCAAAACACATGCCTCTTGCCCACGCTTCTAACTTCATTGCTGGTCGCGGCGAAATAGCCAATTGATGTATAGCCATATTTGCCCTTAGACACGAAAGACTTTGTGAGACACTTTGGATGATGTGGTAATATTCCGTTGTATGTCACACAAAAGTTGCGACAATTAATTTTTCTTAATACGGATTTCTTCTCGGGTTTTGTCATGCGGAATTTTTTATCTTAAGTTTGCTTTTTGAATTCGGCCTTTGATGTCTCGATCGTCGCAATAATTCAAACTTCGTGTATTCCATCGATTGTGAAAGCTGCAGTTGACACACATCCATTCGGAGCATGGCTTCATTATCCGCATAGGACCCCATTACCGTTTCATTCCTGTTCGTTGTGATTAAAAATACTAATTCGAGATAGTAAACAAACACAAAAAATACACAGGGAAAAGAGGTCGACATAAAGCACTGGCGCCAGTGTTTACCACCATTTATTGTCTACGTCTTTTTTGCGGCATTTGTCTACGATCATCAACCAATGGACCCAAATTGTGACATTAATTCTTTGAGATGCTCATCAGTCATAGCTTCTTTATGATCAAATTTGGTAAACCTCATAAGCGACAACATCTGCACGCTTATCTTAGGCAGATCTTGTGAAAAGCTAACTTAAAGAGTCTGCAACGCGGTGGGAAAAACCGTGAAAGAATGATTCTTACAAAAAAAGAACGGGGCAAATTATACTTTTGAACCATGGTGTCCCTGACAATATTATTATTACAACTCATTAAACTATCAAGGTAGTGTGTAAATTAAGTGGCTGGGTGAGCAAAAATGTAGGAATTTTAAATGTGACTTTCCGCATTTAAGGCTGGTTCACACATACAGTGCAGCGCTAACTCAGCCCTGTTGAGGCAAGGAGTCGCTGCTACTTCCATGGCTTTTATTTGTGTTCTGAGTTGCCTCCTTTCAGACAAAGGACCGATGTCCCGGTTTGTAATACTGATTCAGCGCTGAGGTAGTGCTGCTCTGTGAACAGGACACCTTGCTCGGACATTGAACTTTAAATAAGCAAATCAATGTGTAACTGTGCATCTTTTTTCTTTATAGGTTACCAGAACTCCCGTGGACGCGAATGCAGTACAAGGTCTCCCGTGGATACGAAGGCAGTGCAAGGTCCCCCATGGACACGAAGACAGTGTATAATACACTGGAATTTTGCATTTCTAATAAACCAGTTATTACTCCTTCTCACGGTTTTATGCAGGCATTTTCTGAACCCTGTTGCGTATATACAAAAACATATAGTTGACACTGGCACTCACTTTCACCTTCCCTCAAAACCGTGGTTACATCCCGACCACATGTCATGCAACCTATTGCCGTCTTCCCTCTTAGAGCTCTCCATCGAGAAACCAATGCTAGGAGTATAATTTCTAATACATTTCATTTGAAAGTCTAGATACACTGCTTTGAGTCTCTGTTGAAAATCAAATGTTTTATTCTATCGGGTGTAATTGAGGTTTTGACGTGCCATCTTATTAGGTATATTCCGCCGAGTCGGAATATACCTAATGAGGTGGCCCATCAAAACCTTAATTGCAACGCGGTAGAAAAAAACATTTGATATTCAACAGATACTCGAAGCAAGAAATTCTTATGAGGTGGCACGGCAAAACCTTAATTGAAACGCGTCGGCCAATAGTTGTCGTAAACTCCTTAGGAACTCGTTACAAAAAATCAATTGTTTTTCAACGCAGACTCGAAATGGTGTCAATAGACTTTCAATTTGTATTCAGATAAAATAAATTAGAAACTTTATCCGGTTGCACGTCAAAACGTCAATTGGAACGCGGTGGCCAATAGTTTTCGTAAACTTCTTACGGATTCGTTACAGAACTCATTTGCATTTCTATTGAGACTCGAAAAGATACGATGAGCAGACGCCATAAACTTTCAAATGAAATTCATTAAAAATTTTGTAAGGGATAAGCGGGAAAAATTTATGTATGGAGTTTTGACCCCTTGTCTGGTCTAGGGGGACTTTATCTAAGTCGAAGCCCCACAGTGTGCAAATAGGACACAGTGTCGTCATTGCAACCGAAGAGTTGTGATTCAGATACTGTCGAAAGTCTAGTTCGGAAAAATGTCCGTATCTTCTTCGGTCTGCCCAATATTTCGACTTATTGGCGCTGGTGTTATGCTCTGTTGGAATGTTTTTCATTCTCACAAAAACAACCAAGTTCTTTGGTGGATGTTGCAACGTCTATGGCGAAGTTATCTACGAAGCGCAAAATTTAAGACAAGAAGCAAGTGTTCAAGAGCGGGGAACTCGTCTACTTCTTCACAGAATCGCAGGACAAAGTGTTGTGTTTGATTTGCAAGCAGGCCATTTCCGTGGGTAATGAGTATAACGTCGGAAACTTTAAATCATACCTTGGCCAGGAGAATGTTTCGCTCGCTGAAAACCTCCGGGAGGACGCAGTTTTTTTAACTTAAAACGTCACTGCGCAAGCAGCAAACATTTTTTTTAAAACCGACCAGACAAGCGACGAAACGGTTAGGACGAGCTTCATTATCTCTGAGCTCATTGTCCAATCCTCAAAACCGTTCAGCAATAGCCTGTTTATGAAAAAGTGACTGATAGAAGCTTTTGAAGGTGTGTGTTTAACCGTTAAACGGACTTTTCAGAAAATATGCTTTTCGCCAACACTGTCTGAAATGATTAACGAAATCAGTGACGACATAAAAAATCATTGAAGACCCTGTGCCATACTTTCGGCACATATTCAATCGCTGTCAACGAGAGTACCGATGTGCTTTCGTCGACAGCGAGAGCTTGGCAAATATTCAGGCGTTGCGGAAGAACGTTTGGATACCGTGCCGATTAAAGGAACGACCACAGGAGCCCATACAATTCACGTCATGGAAAATGTTGTTGAGCGCGCCGGATTGCCGTGGGAGAAGCTGGCTTGTCTTGCAACAGACGTGCGCCATCAAATGTGGGGAGCAAGTGCAGACTTGTCGGACAGCTGAGGAAGTAACTCGAGGAACTTGATTTCGCTAAGCAGTTTGCAAGCGGTTCACTGTATTTTTCATCAAAAGGCACTGAGCAGCAAGTCGCTGCAAATGAAGGTTATCATGGATGTTTTTTTTTGGCGCAGTTAACTTATTTCGTTCCAGTGCACTCAACCGCCGCCAGTTCGTCTCTCTTTTTGAGGCGTCTAATAGAGAGCATGATGAACTTCTGTATCAGATTGAGGGACGATGGTTAAACCGGGGAAAGATCATAAAACGTTTCTTTTATCTGCGAGAAGAGTTTGGAGCTTTCTTCAAAAGCAAAAGCGAGGTGATCACCGAGCTGTCAGACGCGAAGTGCCTTTTCTCCCTTGCATTCCTCAGTGACGTAACTGACCACCTGAACTGCCTCTAAGGTTAAACTTCAGTGAGAAAGCAGAAAGTGATCACCACGGATCTATAACGACATTCGGGCAGTTCGAGGCAAGGTGCACCTCTGGGAGCGGCGTGTAGGACCGCAAAAGCTTTATCACTTTTCAACGTTGAAGTGGCTGGGGCGAATGAATCAAGAATATTGCGGTATCTTTTCTGAGATCCTTCGTAGTTTACAAAAAGAATTTAAAGAGCGATTTCAAGATGTAAGCAGCCTATCCAAGTACTTCAAAGTTTTCTAGTGGCCCTTCTCGGTGCAGGCAGATGACGTCAATCCAGAGCACCAGCTGGAGCTTCTAGAGCTGCAGGCTAACACCACAGTGACGCAAAACGTTTCAGGACGTGGGAGTGCCACTGTTTTACAAGTTTCTAGACGAAGCATGCTGCCCGGCTCTACTCAACAAGCAGCGAGGATCATCACCAGGTTTGGAAATCACCTGCCTGTGCCAGCAACTTTTCTCCTTGCTTAAGCTGAACTAAGTCAACACTAAAGGTCAAGAATAACAGATGAACATTTTCGATCGACTATGACGATCGTCTCCGTGGAGAAGCTTAAGGCGCACATTTTTTTCTTTTTGCAGCAAAGCGGTGTCAGATGTCAAGTCGGCGTATTTAGAGCTTGACGCTTTCATTCTAACGTGTTTTTTATAAAATAAACCTATTTAAACTTTCTCGGTTTCCCTATCTTATGACGCATTGCGAGTTATGACACATTTTACGGCACTAAACTTTGCGGAACGTCTTACTCCAACCCCCCCCTCCTTACTTCCTAGTAGGTCTGGCCCTTGACGTGCTAAATTTTGTCTAATCGGCCGATTTTCCGGAGATGAGATTGAGACCACTGACGTAGACGAAGTAGTCGTGAGCATAAACCTGACGATGAGTCTGATACGAAACTTTCGCGGTTGCACTTTCGCAACTGACTGAGTTCATAAATAAGGATCCTTGGGAAAGCATGCGAAGCACGAATTACATCGTAGCCACACTCGCACTGCAGCTTCTTGTAGTCATTGCACACTTTCAACTGGAGAAAAGGGTAGGTGAGGCTGAGAAAGAGAGGGCCGCCTTTAGCTCCCCTTTTGTAGAAAAGGAAAACTCGACAAAATCTTTGCATTTGTAATTGTAAAGCGCGCGCAAACAATGTAAACACCAAAACAAAAAAACTGCCCTTGTTTTCTTGCTTTCCAGTGCTCACTGACCCTAAAAGCCAATGTCGAGGCGATACTTGGCAAACAGGCTCAACTTGAGACTTCGGTAGCGGCGCCAAATGCCAAACTTGTTTCAATCAAAAAGAAATTTTGTGTATGACGCAGGTCAACGCAAATATCTGTAATCTGCAACATTCTGTCGCTGTGGAGTCCACTGCAACTGAAGTTATGCTATCTCGACTGATGATTTTGAAAACCGCTCTCGACGGTGTAATCATATATTCTATGGCATACCCGATGCTGCCGGCGAGTCATGGTCTTTATCCGAACATAAAGTTTTAGAGTTTGCAAGTGAGAAACTTTTTGTCACACGTGATACCTCCCAGATTAAACGTGCGCATAGATTGGGAACAAAATCGCATGAAAAGAGCAGGCCTTTATTGCAGGCTTTTCTTCGTACAAAACAAAAAAACCCAGTTATTTTAGTGTTTGAACGAAGCTGCGCGTCCGCTCTTTTTCTATGCCTGAAAGATTTCTTGAAGAAATTTCGCGTTGCTCGTCAGAGGCTTCTTGCATTCGCCAAGTCACAGGGAGGTTCGTATAAGTTGCGTTTTGATAAACTACTTATGGGTTGAAATTGTAGCGAACAAGCGGGCGACACCATCTACACCGTAGAGCAACGTGCACCAACGCACGCACTGCGAACGAGGCAGGAGCCTCGCACCACGAGCGACACACACGCGACACAGAGCTCCGATGGAATACGCCGGCAGGAACCCAGGCTCGTCTCATCTGCCATAGACATTATCTCGGACTGGCCCGTTTGTAAATATCTATCTGTAAATTATGTAAATAACAAGTGTGTCAGCAAAGAATGCCTCTCGGTATGTTGACCACAAATTGGTGACCCGGACTGCCAGATACCTTGGACTACGTGCCTCCAACTCCGAGATGTCCCACCCCGATGGCCACGGAACATCAGATGGCGATGCAGCGGCCGGGTCTGCTACCGCTCCTTCACACGCTGCCGCCATCCACCTGAAGCTGCCCGATTTTTGGACAAATGATGCAGAACTTTGGTTCCTTCACGCGGACGCCTTTTTCCGCAACAACCGCATCAATTCTCAGCGAGCCAAATTTGATCATGTCGTGACGGCCCTGCCCCAGGCGACCACATCAATCGTAAGAGATCTCCTCCGTGCTCCTCCGGAAAATCCTTACGATGGCCTAAGGGATGCGTTGATCCAGCGTACTACCGCCTCCGAGCAGAAACGGCTGCAACAGTTGCTGACCGCCGAAGAACTAGGCGACCGCAAGCCGTCCCAACTTCTTCGCCGCATGCAGCAGCTACTAGGAGATAGAGCCGACAACCTGGATAATTCACTCATCCGTGAGCTCTTTCTCCAAAGGCTTCCCAACAACGTGCGCATGATACTTACAACATCCGACACAACGTCCTTGGAAGCGTTAGCACGCATGGCGGACAAGATCATGGAGGTTGGTTCCCCAGCTATTTACGCCACCCACCAAGTGCTTCCTACGCAGCAGGCTCCACCTCTCCCCACCGACATGAAGCTTTTTGAGATCATCCATCGTCTCTCATCAAAAGTGGACCAACTATCGCTGCAGGTTGCCGAACTACGAGCGTCGACCACCTTTCGTCCCCGGTCTCGCTCCTCCAGTTTCCACCGAACCACTGGACGCAGAAGCTCTCCAAACTCAACAAACCGCATCTGCTGGTACCACCAAAAGTTCGGTGATGCGGCAAACAACTGCTCGCCACCCTGCTCTATGGAAAACGCCAGAACACCACGTTAAGGACGGCCAACGTGGTGATCCCCGAAAAGAGCCGTCTTTTCTTCATCACTGAGAGGACCACCAAAATTCGATACCTCGTGGACACAGGCGCGGAAATCTGCGTTTATCCTTCAACTCCGGAGGACCGCCGACACCGTCAGCCTTTGACATCTCTAGCAGCGGCCAATGGCTCAGCTATTAACACCTATGGTGAGAAATCCATCACTCTCGATCTCGGATTAAGACGGACTTTCCGTTGGATATTCATAGTCGCGGATGTCAAGTTCCCTATCCTTGGCGCGGACTTCTTACAGTTTTTCAACCTAACCGTAGACATGCGTCAGTACCAGCTTCGCGATGGTGAGACGCATCTACACGTCCAGGGAATAGAGGTCCGAGACCAAAAGCTTCAACTTCACCAGCCATGTCCTCCAGCCTCGACACAATGGGAAGCACTTCTCTATCACTTCCCGAGACTAACACGACCATCGTTCCATGCCGCATCCACGCAGCACACCATTACCCACTCCATCGAAACTACCGGACCACCCGTCTTCGCTCGACCCCGGCGACTAGCTCCCGAGAAGCTAAAAATCGCAAAGAACGAGTTCGAACACATGATCGAGCTTGGTATTGTCCGGCCTTCATCGAGCAGCTGGTCGTCCCCCTTACACATGGTCCAAAAGAAAACTGGAGATTGGAGGCCTTGCGGCGACTACCGTGCACTAAACAAAGTCACGGTACCAGACCGGTATCCCATCCCACATATTCAGGATTTCTCCGGGGCCATTGCAGGGGCGGCTATCTTCACCAAGCTAGATCTCGTGAAGGCCTACCATCACATCCCAATTGCACCAGAAGACATTCCTAAAACAGCTATTGTAACACCTTTTGGATTGTTTGAATATGTGCGGATGCCATTCGGCCTCAGAAACGCCGCTCAAACATTCCAGCGTTTTATGGACCAAGTGCTGCGAAACCTTCCATTCTGTTTCGCATATTTGGATGACATTTTGGTGTTTAGCAAGACATCTGAAGAGCACCAATGTCACCTTCGAACGATCTTCGAACGTCTAGACGAATTCGGTGTCACCATCAATGTGCAAAAATGCACATTCGGCGTGTCCGAACTGGACTTTCTAGGACACCACCTCAACAAGGACGGCATTCAACCTCTGTCGTCGAAAGTCCAAGCGATCCAGGATTTTCCACGACCAACCAATGTGCGACAACTCAGAGAATTCCTGGGACTTATCAATTTCTACCGTCGCTTTCTCCCAGGATGCGCTGCTGTACTTCGCCCACTGAATGCTTTCCTCGCGGGAGTCAAGGCGAAGACTTCACCCCTAGCCTGGAACCCCGCAGCCGAGGAAGCCTTCG
The DNA here is from genome assembly GCA_037355805.1 of Ixodes ricinus. NCBI lineage: Eukaryota > Metazoa > Arthropoda > Arachnida > Ixodida > Ixodidae > Ixodes > Ixodes ricinus. The sequence continues at coordinate 87,900 of JAZHYW010005895.1, forward strand.
TCAGAATCAAGAACCAGTTAGCCAACGTGGTACTCCTGACGCATCCCAGATCGGACGCTCAAACTTCCATCATGGTCGATGCCTCGGACACAGCGATCGGCGCAGTTTGTCAGCAGTTGATTGATGGATGCTGGTGCCCCATCGCATTCTACTCGAAATCACTGTCCCCTACAGAAGTGAAGTACAGTACCTTTGGACGTGAGTTACTTGCCACCTACTCCGCTGTCAAGCACTTTCGTCACTTTCTGGAAGGGAGACAATTCTTCATACTCACAGATCACAAGCCGCTGACGTACGCCATTGCCTCTCGCAGTGCGGCGCACTCCCCGAGAGAAATTCGTCAGCTGGCATTCATATCAGAATTCACAACGGACATCAGGTTCATCAAAGGACAAGAAAACATTGTAGCCGATACTCTTTCCCGCGTTCACATCGATGCGTCTTTCATAGAACACCCACCTCTGGACTACTCGGCCCTCTCAGCTTCCCAGAAAAATGACTCTGAACTCCAGACGCTGCTCAGCTCCTCCTCCTGCTCACTGGAGCTCCAGGAAGTCCAGACAGACTTATCTTCGCCAACACTGGTATGCGACGTTTCAACCGGTCAGCCACGTCCTTACCTCACTAGAGATTTTCGACGCCAAGCCTTCAACATACTTCATTCCCTGGCACACCCTGGTATCAAGTCAACACAAAGACTTGTTTCATCTCGGTATGTATGGCCTGGCATGAACTCCGACGTCCGACGCTGGACACGTGCCTGCATCAACTGCCAGAGAACCAAAGTCCATCGCCATACTGTCTCACCATCTGCGACATTTCAGCTTCCCCACGGACGATTCAGCCACCTCCACATGGACATCGTTGGCCCCCTTCCACCATCTCAAGGTTATCGGTACATCTTCACCGTCATCGATCGCTTCACCAGATGGCCTGAGGCGGTACCCCTAACTGATATCACTGCTGAAGCCGTTGCACAAGCATTCCTCACTTCGTGGGTTGCAAGATTCGGAATTCCTACCACTGTAACCACAGACCGCGGAAGACAGTTTCAATCCAACCTGTTCGCAACGCTATCAAAACTGCTTAGTTTCCATCACATCTCAACGACGTCGTACCATCCGAGCGCGAATGGACTCGTCGAGAGATTTCATCGGCAGCTCAAAACAGCTATCACTGCAACGACGCCATCCACATGGAGTGAATATCTTCCGCTCGCCATGCTGGGAATCCGAGCTGCGCTCAAGATCGACCTTGGATGCAGCGCAGCAGAGCTGGTTTACGGCACCCCGCTCCGCCTACCAAGCGACTTCTTCTGTGCTTCACCATCCAGCTCTCTGCCTGACCCTCTCGACTACGTGGAAAGGCTCCGCTCCCACATGGCCACCCTCCGTCCTTCACCCACACGTCGAACCCGGCAACAAAAACTCTTTGTGAGCCCCGACCTCTCCACCGCCACGCATGTCTTCGTGCGACACGATGCTGCGCGACGCTCCCTACAACCAGCATACGATGGTCCGTACAAGGTCCTGGGAAGAGCTGAAAAGCACTTTACCCTGGCTTACCCGAACCGCGAAGACCATGTCTCAATCGACCGACTAAAGCCTGCGTATATCCTGAGCTCGGACGACACGGACAACCTCACAACGTGCACTGCGAATGTGGGATGCTCTGCCACGATGGACATCACGCATCCAACTCAACCCGATCCAGCCCGTCCCCGCAACGTCCGCTTCACTCTCCAAAACACTACCAACTAGCGCGCAAACAGCGTCTTTCACCGCTATTCCGCTAGGGGGAGCCCATGTAGCGAACAAGCGGGCGACACCATCTACACCGTAGAGCAACGTGCACCAACGCACGCACTGCGAACGAGGCAGGAGCCTCGCACCACGAGCGACACACACGCGACACAGAGCTCCGATGGAACACGCCGGCAGGAACCCAGGCTCGTCTCATCTGCCATAGAC
>JAZHYW010005896.1:0-14283 GCA_037355805.1 Ixodes ricinus
TAATGACTCAGCAAAATATGTTACTTGTATATTTTCATGACGCACGTAAGCCACGTGACCATACTGCATTCAACTCGTGTATATAAGATATCGCCGAATAAACTTTTATCAGTTGCTGTCCCGACCCCGGCTCGCTCAACGTCTATAACAATTGGCGACGAGGCAGACGGACCGGCAGGGCCTTACCCTGCATACGCGGCGCTATGGCCGTCAACGGCATCGGGGAGTACCGATACGGTACGAAGGCATCGTGGGACGAGTACGTGGAACGTCTAGAGATGTACTGCGTGGCGAACAAGTTGTCGACGGACGATGAAAAACGCGCCGTGCTACTCAGCTCCTGTGGAGCAGAAACGTACAGTCTCATCGTAACGTTGGTCAAGCCCGCAAGACCAACAGCTACGTCTTACGAAGACCTCAAGCAAGCTGTCCGTAAGCATGTGCACCCGAAGCCATCAGTCCTCTACGCAAGATTTCTCTTCTACAAAAGAAACCAAGAACAACGTGAGTCCGTCCCAGACTACGTTACAGCGCTTCGAAAGCTAGCTGAAGACTGCGGTTTTGGCACCAAAGAACTGCCACTGGACGTGATGATGAGAGACCGTTTTGTCTGCGGCATCCGAGATGAAGCAGTCCAGCAACGACTACTAGCAGAGGCGGAAAGCAAGCTGACCTTCGCAACAGCCTACGACATGGCCGTGACAGCAGAAGCAACACATCAGCAACAACGAGAAATCAGGGGTCAAGCCGGCGACGACGCAAGCAGCCCAGCGAACCCAACGGTCCACTCAACGCACACAAAAGGGGCGTCGCCAAAACATGCTATCTGCTACCGCTGCAATGGTAAGCACTCTCCAGCAAGTTGCACATTTCGATCGGCGATATGTTATCACTGCCATAAAACGGGGCATATCGCTAAGGCTTGTCGTTCAAGAAGGGCGTCGCCATCTAACAAACAAAAAACGGCAGGTCGCGAACGAAAGTCGGAACAAAAGCAAGAGCGAAAGTCGGACAAGATAAGTAGACAGCTTTCCGAAGTAGAAGAGCTATTTTCTGTGAGTGAAGTGGAGGAACAAAAAAAGTTCCTTGTCTCTGTCTTGATACAAGGGAAGGAAGTCAGCATGGAAGTTGACTCGGGAGCGTCTTGCTCTATTGTGAGTGAAGCCACGTTTCGTGCGTTAGAAAGTCGCCAACCAATTCCACTTGAGAGCACTGGCACTCAACTAGTGACTTGGACAAAAGAACCACTACTGACAGTAGGGAAAGCAATGGTTCGTGTCAACTTCAAAGAACGCAGCGCTACTTTGCCTCTTCTTGTAGTACGGAAACAAGGAAACAGCCTCCTTGGCAGAAGCTGGTTTAAAGCTTTGGGCATTACGATTGAAGGAATTAAGAACCTAACAAGTAGCGCAGATGTCATTGAGCGCTTTTCAGAAGTGTTTTCAAAGGATTTGCCAGGCTGCAATCATGATCCGGTGCACATAGACCTGAAAGAAGAAGCGCAGCCAGTCTTTCTAAAAAGCAGGTCAGTACCGTTTGCGCTGAAGGACGACGTGGCAAAAGAGATTGACAGCCTAGTACAGCAAGGAGTGTGGGAGCCTGTACAATCTGCGACGTGGGCAACGCCTATTGTTGTCGTAAGAAAAAAGAATGGATCTTTACGATTGTGCGGTGATTACCGCAGCACCGTTAACAAGGCTGTGAAAAGCAGCGTCTACCCGTTGCCGACAACAAATGAGGTGCTTTCCACGTTGGGCTCCAGCAACTACTTTACGAAGCTTGACCTTGCTCAGGCGTATCAGCAGCTGGTGCTGGATGACTCGTCAGCAGAAGTGCTCACGGTGAACACGATGAAAGGCCTGTACAAGGTGCGCAGACTCCCGTTTGGCATCAGCGTCGCGCCGTGGCTTTTCCAACGAGTCATCGACACGCTGCTGGCAGGCATCCCGGGCGTCAAAGCTTATCTAGACGATATCTTGATCTCGGGAAACACGCAAGAAGAGCACGGGGAAAGGCTAGAAGCAGTTTTGACTCGCCTGCAGGACGCGCGCTTTCGGGTGAACAAGGAAAAGTGTGAATTCAGCCAGACGAGCATAGAATTTTTGGGCCACTTAATCAACGCCGACGGAGTTCATCCTAGTCCCAGCAAAACAGAAGCGATCCACGAAGCGCCGGCGCCCTCGTCAAAGAAGGAGCTTCAGTCATTTCTTGGACTGATAAATTTCTACAGCCGTTTTCTCAAGGGCAAGGCGGAACTTGCAGAGCCTCTGCATCGTCTACTGGATAAAGGCAGTGCCTGGTCGTGGAATCGTGAGCATCAGAAAGCCTTTTGTGATCTCAAGAAACTGTTAGCTTCAGACGCAGTTCTCGTTCCGTATGATCCGCAGCGACCGGTCGTATTGTCGTGCGACGCATCACCAGTCGGAGTTGGTGCGGTTTTGGCACACCGGGAAGCTGATGGAACAGAGCGACCGATAGCCTATGCCTCCAAAACGTTGGGATCAAGCGAGCGGAACTACGCTCAAATAGACAGAGAGGGCTTAGCGGTGGTGTACGGCGTAAAAAAATTTCATCAGTACCTGGCAGGACGCTCGTTCACCATACTAACGGATCACCAGCCACTCCTCGGATTGTTCAACAGGGACAAGCGCATACCGGAAGTAGTGTCTCCAAGGATGCTGCGCTGGATTCTACTGCTAGCCGCATACGACTACAGCATCGAGCATCGCCCAGGGCCACGCAACGGAAACGCTGACGCGTTAAGCCGGCTTCCAAAACCAGGCCATGGTGACGAGTCGCAACCACCTGGTGACGTCTTGCTCTTAGAAGCCATAGAATTCCCACCACTGCGAGCGACGGACATAGCGGACTTGACAAAGAAGGATGCTGTGCTGTCCAGAGTCAAGAACTGGATCCTTTCGGGTTGGCCTTCAACAAAAGTGGATACCTATGCTGCGTACGAGGTGAGAAAGGCTGAATTGTCTTTACACCGCGACTGTATCCTGTGGGGTAGCAGGGTAGTAATACCTGAAGCTGCAAGAAAAGCCGTTCTCGAGCTATTGCATGCAAACCACCCTGGCATGACAGCTATGAAGGCATCTGCGAGATCACTTATGTGGTGGCCGAAAATGGATCAGGAAATCGAAGATTTCGTACGTCGGTGCGACAGATGCCAAAGCAACCGCCAGAGTGATGCTAAGGCACCTGTTCATTTTTGGATAAAACCAGATCAGCCGTGGAGTCGATTACACATTGATTTCGCTGGGCCAGTTAAAGGAGAAGTTTTTCTTGTCGTGGTTGATGCATATTCTAACTGGGCCGAAGTGGAAATCGTGCCTTCCATGGCGTCAACGTCAGTAATCACAGTATTACGCAAGCTTTTCAGTACTCATGGCGTCCCAGACGTTATCGTCTCCGATAATGGAACAGCGTTCACGAGCGAGAAGATGCAAACGTTTTTGAAAATGAACGGGGTACGATCGGTGTTTACAGCGCCTTATCACCCATCGAGCAACGGTAGAGCCGAGCGAATGGTGAGGGAAGTTAAGGAGTCATTGAAGAAGCAGGCAGGAAGCGACACGCAGTGCAAGATATCGCGGTTCTTGTGGAAGCAACATGCAACTCCGCATTCTGTCACAGGGAAAAGTCCAGCAGAATTAATGATGGGTCGACGATTGCGCTCTGCACTCGACAAGCTGCACCCAGATCGTCTACGAGATCCTGATTCGCCTCGCCCTGTAGTTCAAAGGTTCAGTAAGGGCGATTCTGTGTATGCAAGAAGTTTCGTTCCAGGACCCCGTTGGAAACCGGCCAAGGTCATCGCAGTCAAGGGGCCAGTTTCCTACTTGGTGCAAATGGCGAGTGGCGAGGTTCGGCACCGACACCGCAACCAGCTGAGACGTTCGTGGGCACAGACGGAGTCATCCCAACGTGTTCCTGACTACCACGTCAGGCTTCCTCCTGCATCCGCCTTCCAGGACACGGAGTCCAGAACACCTACCCCGAGTCGACCACCAAGACTTCCAAGTACGAGTCCGACGGAAGTTTCGGCACCTGAAGTACCCCAACTACGAAGATCGACACGGACTCAACGACCAGTCGTCCGCTATGATGCTAGCAATAACTAGTTACAAACTGGTGTTAAGTTAAACTAAAAAAGGGAGGAACTGTAATGACTCAGCAAAATATGTTACTTGTATATTTTCATGACGCACGTAAGCCACGTGACCATACTGCATTCAACTCGTGTATATAAGATATCGCCGAATAAACTTTTACTTCCTTCCTCAGCAAATACAGAGTCACTGTGGTGCAAGGTGCATGTCGATAAGTTTGTCATTGTTATTGGAGCTGTTTACAGAGCTCCCGGTTCATCCGCTCAAGTGCTTTTTGATATCCATGATTACATATTGAAACATAACCTTAGAAACTACAAACTCATCCTTACGGGAGACTTTAGCTTGCCTGACATAGACTGGAGTACGTTAACGGTGGGCAGCCGTGACAAACAGCTGTGTAATGCTCTTGTTGATATCGCTATTTCGTTTGGATCTCGATCAAGTGGTACATCAGTATACTAGAGATAATTCAATTCCTGATCTCGTTTTCCTTAGTCATAGCATTACTTTGTCTGGTTTTGAGTGTTCTGTAGTAAGGGGTCCGACAGATCACAGTGCTGTTTTTGTGACGCTTAATATTCGTGTACTGCATGCAAATCCCGAAGTTGTCTCCTTTCTGGACTTTTCTAGAGCAGATGACGTGTCCATTCTTGATTTCCTTAGTTTTTATTTTGATGAATTTGTTGCCCTAAGTAATGACTGTGAAGTTGATATGTTACTCAGTAAATTCTGCACGTTAGTCAGTGACTGCATTTCAAAGTTCGTTCCAGTCAGAAATTAAAAAAAGAATCTGACACATCCTTGGATGACTAGGAAGTGTTGCAATTATCTCGCCGCGTTAAGAGGAATAAGAAACTAAAGCATAGTGTTAACCCAGTGGACGTAGACCGTTTTGAATGTTTGAGGAAAACTCTTGAAGAAAAGATGGCTGCCGCAAAGGAGGTTTATTTTAATGTAACACTGACTCAATTTATGAAGTCGAATCCAGCGAAGTTTTGGAGGTCCATCCTACCCAGAGATGAAACACCCCGTAATTTCATTATTCAGGATAAATGTGTTAATGACCCTTCTGATATCTCGAATAGCTTTAATGAATATTTTACGTCTGTTTATACTCTGGATGACGGCTGCGAACCTAGCTTTTGTCCTACTATATTATGTCCACCGTTAACAGACATTCAGGTTAATGACACTGGTGTACTTAATATGCTCCTCAACCTTGACTGTAAAAAGAGTTCAGGCCCGGATGATATTCCAAATTCTTTTCTGCATCGTTACTCCGTCTGGACATCAAGATATTTAAAGGGGCAATGCAACAATTTTTGTACTTTGCGCAAATACCGCTCAGAACAGATCCCTGACGGTAATGACCTATGATACACGCGTTCGTTTTTCACCCCACGCAATAGAAGTCCCCCCAGAAAAAAAATAAAGAAAACAAGCAGCGTTCGCCTCCTCAACTCGCAGCCAGAACAAGCGGCCACGTGATCTGGAGCCGATTATATGCCGCCAATGTTGATCATAGCCACGCGCTGTGGCTGGCAAAGCACAGGACACGCGCTGAGTTCCAGACATTGTTATGGCTCGGCTATTGTCGTCGATGCAGCGATTGGACACGGGCTACTACCCGAATGCTTCTCGAGCTAGTAATTATCACGAGCCCAAATCGAGTGCCCACGCAATGCTCGGGTCCAATCTATGAACCACATTCAAATATCGTCATATGGGTGTACTGCGATCCCCACTTTACGTCATCAAATTTTGCAAAGGAGAGATTGAATGAAAATGGTCGCTCTTGTCTTTGAAATTACACCGCAACAAAGGAGTTTTTGGCAAGTGGCGTTGCGTGCGAGAATCCTTGACTCCCACTTGTGCCAGTAAGCTCGTGTACAGTTAAAAACATTCCAATTAAATATCGTTGCACTGCTCCTTTAACTATAATTTTCCAAAAGTCACTTCCATCCGGAATTGTTCCTCGACTCTGGAAATCAGCAAGAATAGTTCCCATTTTCAAATCCGGTAATAAGCAAAGTCTTCTAAATTACAGACCAATTTCTCTTACATCCTCTTGCAGCAAACTCCTCGAACACATAGTGTGTAAGCATATCTCCAATTATCTTGAAAATAATTCTTTACTCTGTCCTAACCAACATAGTTTTCGTCGTCTTTTTTCAACCACTACGCAGCTCTTGGAATACTCACGACATCGCTTCATCATTAGATAAAAGAGGACAAGTTGACGCTATTTTTATTGACTATTCGAAGGCGTTTGATAAAGTCTCCCACCCCAAGCTTCTTTTTAAAGTTAAAAGTCATTCTTAGAAACTCCCTTCTGCTTGACTGGATTTCAGATTATTTGAATTGCAGGTCGCAGTTTGTTTCATTTGCGAATGCCTTCCTTCGGAAGCTTCGGTAAGCTCAGGTGTACCCTCAGGGTTCGGTGTTAAGGCCTCTTTTATTTATTTTATATATAAATGATGTCGTAGAAAAACATACCCGTTAAAGTTCGTCTTTATGCAGATGACTGCATTCTGTACAATGACATTTCGTCTCCTAATGATCAACTGTTACTTAACGAATCCTTTATCCGTTTTTTTAATTGGAGCAAGAAATGGCAAATGGATATTAATTTCGATAAGACTGTGTTTATGAGATTTACGAATAAGAGAACCCTTTAGTTTTTAGCTATGGCATCGATGATGTCATTTTAAATGAACTTACGGAGTTCAAATGTTTAGGTGTTTTCTTCACGTCCAACCTCAAATGGGACAAGCACGTCAACTTTATTTGTTCTCGCGCCCTAAGAAAATTAGGTTATGTTAAACGTACTCTTAAGTGCTCTACTAAAGAAGTGAAACTCTGTGCTTATAAGACCCTTGTTAGGCCCATCTTGGAGTATGGATCTGTTGTTTGGGATCCTTATTTTAAGAAAGACATTAATCTCATTGAATCTATCCAGGCCAAGGCTGTAAGGTTTATTTTGAATAGGTATGACCGTAATTTTTCGCCCTCCTCGGCTGTTTCATCTCTGGGTCTGGAGCCTTTGTCTAGAAGGCGTACGGTTGATAGAATTAAAATGTTGCACAGAATTGTTAATGAGGACTGTGGAATAGAGCGATGTAAATATATTTCATTTTCTACCAGTTCACGCACCAGACGATCTCATTCATTAAATATTGTTCCTTTTCAGTCTCGTACTAACTGCTTTAAATATTCGTTTTTTCCACATAGTATTGAAATTTGGAATGATCTTGATGGGGAAATACGTACTCTTCCCTATGGTGATTTTATTACGCGGTTCTGCCTATTCTTTTCAGTAACGCATGACGTCATCGTTTTCATTTCTGTTATGTTCAAGGGCATGTTGTATTGTTTGAATGTTAATTTTTTCTGTATTTTCCACTCCTGCAATGACCTCACAGAGGTCGCAGTATGTATAAATAAAATAAATAAAAAACGGTGATATACAGACCAACGTTTCTCATTGGCTTGAAGAGGTCGATCGCGTCGCCTCTCTTGCACATTGGACGTCATCCCTCACCATGCTGAACGCGTTGACTCGACTCAGAGGACCTGCTAAGGACTGGCAGACAGCTTATGGTAAATCCATCCATGACTGGGAAACGTGGAACCCTTACAAAAAAATTTAACCAATTTCTACAGAATTTCTAGACATAATTATGGCTAGAGAGCATAGATTTCCTAGTGAGAATGTATCCACTTTTTAACCATTGTCTACAGATTATTGGCCGCTGCTCCCTACAGGTTTTGTGTAGACTTCAGTGTACAGATTATGTGGCGACTCTGTACAGCAAACATACAGACATTCTAGCAACAGTCCTGTCCCATTTCTAGCGCCAATAAGAGAGTTTCTAACGAATTGCTGTAGACAAGTGGCCACAGTTTCTATCATCTCACTATAGAGAATATAGCAGTTTCTATCCATTTTCTGCCCACTTTCTACAGACAAATCCCCTCAACTCTATCCATTATCTACAGAAAATAGGCCAGTTTCTATCTTTTTGTAATGCTAGTTATCAATTCTGAAGTGTACCGATGCATATGCTGCATGCAGAGCACTTGCTTCATTATACACTCAAAGACCAGACAAAATGTTCTTATTTTTCGTTTTTTTTTTATTCTCAGTTGTTGAGAAGTGTTTTGTTCTACTTGTCCAGCTTGCTCAGCATGCTTGATCTTTGGTGCATCGACCTAAAAAGTGCACAGGCGTGGCCTGGAAAAAAAAAGAGAGAGAGATGACAAGTTAGCATTTATCAAAATCTCGCAGTTGAGCAGCTCCCCACTACTCAACTGGGGACATGCACATGCCCCATTCACAGGCTCACTTGCCCGATAATTAGGAAAAGCGGGCATGATACGTTGGAAGCAAAAAGGGTGGGAGATCATGGATGATGGACGATAGAGGCTGTAAACTTTGTAACGGGCAGTAGCTTGCGCCACCAATATAGCTGGCCCGGCCAAACTCTCCAATCAACGCCAAGCTACCAGCTTCTGCCTGCAGCTTTCATAGAAGCCTAGGCTTTGCATGGTAATGAAAAAGTTAAGTGTCTTCAAATTGCTGCTCTATCAGCAAGTCTATTTTACACTGGGGACGTATACAGGGTGTCTTTTTTTTTTTTTTTTAGTTGCACCAAATTTTCAAAAAGGGAACTTGAGATAGAGTAATTTGAGCCCCGGGAAGTGTTAATGGCCATGGCGGCCTCTAGAAAATGCGTGAAATTAGGTAATTAGCAAATTAACTAAAATGTTTTAATTAACTTTTTAATTTTTGATTTGAGGGTGCAAAAAGCACTTGCAAATAGCGCTGTACAGGGCCTTTCGGGCCGATCGCTCTGGATTACATGTTGAACTCGTCGGAAATTCCTGGCACAGACGACACGGTTCAAACTCATCGGATAGTGACAAAACGTACATTGCGTAGCAAGAATACCTATCCCAAATGGTCAGGAGGACCTCTCCTTGTCACTCACATGGAAGAGAAGGCGGTCCATCGTGTCTTCGGTCCGTCGAAGCTAGTGGCCACATGTATGCCCACAACGAAGGAAGATCACCGGTGTGTAGGCGCTGCCGAAAGAATATCCATGGTCTTGGCAATCCGCATGTTGAAGATCGCACTTGGCACTAAGACGAAATGCGCTGCTGGTGATCGGAACTCTAGAACTACATTTACCACATTTACCACAGAAGCGAAATTCACAGCAGGCCCGCAGGCCGCATCACCCGCGAAGCTAGGTCCGGTCTTTGCAGGCATTCCGGGTTTTTCAACGGCTAATGCGTCATCCGTCAAGCCACGTGATCACGCTTTTGCCGTTACCCGCACACAGAAAGCGGTTTCAAGCGATAAAAAGTAAACGGTTCATTGGTCCGGCGAATACGCACCGTGTACCACGCCTTCAGCTTAGGAGAGAGAAAAAGAGAGAAGGAGTAGAATCAAAGCAGCCCAGAACGGGATGTGCGCTTACAAAGGCTAATCTTCAGGGCCATCTCAACAATGAACACAACTAGAGGGTGTGTCACTTGTACCGAAGGTTGATAGTGCAGTGGATGTTATGCGTGGCCTTGGGCTTTTAGTCAGGTTCCGTGCTCTGCCTTATCACCAGCTTCGAGACTGTAGTCACGTGACCCTAACCGGAGACACGATTGGCCTAAAACACGCATAGCGTCTACCCTGCTGTCAATACCGATTGAACAGGACAGCTCTTTGAAGGCCAGCTTTTGAATTTCTAAACCTGTCCAGCCCAAAAGTGATTCTAAATGGGGCAAGTTTGAAGATTATAATTTAGAATGAAGTTCTAAGCGTGACTATTATAATTTAGAATGAAGTTCTAAGCGTGACTCGCTGACAGAAGGTTGCGATGCTGCGCGAACAATTTCGGAAAGATGCTGCGTAGGGTACGCCGGGCGCAACGTTACCCTCATTGGAGGTTGAAGTCACATTCTGGTCATATAGTCCTGTCTTCAAGAAAAGGCTAGCGTGCATGATTGTTTCAACCCGTTGATTTGGAATCGTGGTGACTAAATCTGGTGTTGGCATTGGTCGAGGCTGCAACCTACAGCATGTTTGATTGGAAACCTGTGTTATTGATGTATATATACTCTGTGTGATTCTTTTTAAATGTTTATCAGGGCCGGATCTTGTGACAATAAAATCCTGTGACTATGTAGTTCACTTCAAGCCTGTTGTAAAAGCGTTTCTTACTACACACGAAAACTGCTTATGACTCATATCAACGATTTTGTCATGTTTTCAGTGTGTATGGTCTATCAAGTCGGGCCTAGAAAATCTAGGAGTATGGCGACGTAAAGTCTAACGACTGTTGGCGACAGACAGTTGGTAGGATTTCTGACGACTGTGCTCTGTAGACTCCTGTTGACAGGAAATCTGTAGAAACCTGGTAGAAAAATGGCGACGCAAAGTCTAACGACCGTTGGCGACAGACAGTTGGTAGGATTTCTGACGACTGTGCTCTGTAGACTCCTGTGGACAGGAAATCTGTAGAAACCTTGTAGAAAAATGGCGATAAGATAGGAAGTGGACAGGTATGTTAAAAAATCGTTAGGATCTCTACAGACTGGCTAATATTTTTTTTGTAAGGGTGGAAGCAAGCACTCCTCGAACGCTTCACGAGGAAGATGAACATGCAAGACTTCATCGAGTATCAGGCCCAACGGAAGCTCCTGCCCAACGAAACTCTTGTGGAATACATTTACGCCAAGAATGCCATGCTACAAAAGTCGCCGTATGAATTAGCGCCTGAGGAGAGAATCTCATTGATCTTGCATGGCATTGCCGACGACAAATGGGCCAATCCTCTGGCGTCCAACAATTGCAGGTCGGTGCTCGAACTTATCGACAGAGCAATGTGCATGGATAGCCGACGGCCACTCAAAAAGGGCAACTGCGCAAACGAAGAACATAAAGAGCTGTACCGAAAGACAGCTACATGCTTCGAAGATAACGAACAACATAACATAATTAAATGATACAACTGTGGCAAGCCGGGACACATCCCAAGAGAATGTCGTATTCCGAAGACACCCGCCACTCTTCGGGCGGAAGAAAGACGCAGCGCACACAGTCCGACGACGTCATTTCCAAGACGTCTAGAACAGGATGATGACGAATGTCGAAGCCGTACCACCATGTCAAGAAACGTTCATTGCTTACGTACAAGCGGGGACGACCTACCCATTGTTCATGGCACAAATGGCTCAGACACAACTGTGAAAGTATGCATCGACACGGGCGCAAACGTCTCGATCATTCGCTCTGAAGCCATTCCGCCCTACTCAAACGTCACAGTTCATTCCAACAGATCTGACATAAACGTTCTTGGAACACGAGTAAAACCAGAGAAAGTCACAACCTTGACGATCACGGTAGGCACTACTCAGGTTTGGCTACCCGAGGTGTTCGTTACGGAACTACCTGCCCCTGTCGACATCCTTCTTGGATCAGATTGGAGGCGACTTGCCAACGTAGATGTTACCTTTCACCCCAGCAACGACGTTACGGTAGTTCAACTGCCTCAAGGAAACACGCTTGAACGTCGTAGCCAAAGCATATCAAGTGAGCTAACGGGTGAAACACTCACTGCATCGTTCTGTCAACGCCAACTTTTTATTGGAACGATTCCTGTGTGTGCAACGAAGCACGGCGATAGATTTGTGAAGCTAGAAACGCGAGCGAGTGCCCCAGACACCGAACTTCTCGAGTACATCGAAGTGGCCGTCAAAGAAATGACTCAAGATGCATCGGTCGATAAACAGAACCATCTTCGACACATTCTACTGACACATCATTCAGCCTTTGTCGATGGCGAGAACAAAATAGGGCTATGCCCCATTCTGAACACTCGATCGATCTAAGGGAAAATATACCAGTCACATCTAGCCCGTATAGATGCTCTCCTGCTGATTGCCAGTTTCTCAAAAGAGAAGTCAACGTTCTACTACTTCTTCTCTGCTTCACTGCCATCTCTGGCATCACGTCCCCTTTACGTGCCTTGCTGGCTCGTGACACTGATTTAATCTGGACTGAAATTCACGACAAGATCGTCAATGACGTGAAGAGAACTTTGACAAGTCCTCCAATAATCGCAAACTTCAGGTACGGATGCCCAACAATAACATATGTCGACGCCATTCACACTAAGGCTGGGCAATTGATCGATTAACCTTGCGATTAATCGATTAAGGCTTTAATCGGGATCAAATTTTTTAACCGGTTAATCGGTTTTTTAATCGGTACTCAAAAAGAAGTAAAGTGGACGCACGCATAGGCTCTATCGTGGACGACCTGTCCGAACTAGGAGTGACTCATGCCCCCCCCCCCCCCCTCCCCTTAAAAAAACGCTGCGTGGCGTGTATCCGATCGTTCTGTCCCGAGCGGTTTTCCGTTCCCAGCCAGGTGCTATGCGCAAGGTTCAACTCTCGCGCTCGCGAAGCGTCACGTGTTCGAGGATATACATTACAGTTCTGCCGAGACAAGCCGGGCCCGCAATTGATCCCCGCGCGACCGCGAAACTTCACGTGTTGAGGATCTATTACACATCCTGCCCAGGCAAGACAAACAGGCAGAAAAACAAGCTGGGAAGCTAACAACGCCATGGTTACTTGTTCCAGTATTCGGCCCGTGAAAATGGACGAGTTCACGAGTATGAAAGGCAATCTCGCTGGAAAGTTTGGGTTTAAAGTAAACTCCAGCGGTGAAGCTTTTAACTCGAAGGAAGTCCACTGCATCATCTGCAAAAAGCCGTTTTCGTACAGTGGAAGCGCAAGTTCGCTTCAGTATCACCTACGAGCGAAGCACCCATGTACGCCGCTGCACCAAGGACCATCCGCCAAAACGCAGACAACAATCAACGCCTTCTCATCGAGGCTCCTTTCTCTGAAAAAGAAGAAAGCATCGCCCAAGCCCTGACTTCTTGTCTTCCTGTCGGAGAATGTGGACAAACTTCTTTGTCTTCGGAGCTGCAGCAAAAATATGTAAGTCTTTGAATCGTCGAACTATATGTATCCTCAATTCTAAATGTCCTTTGCGCCGTGTAACAGAGAGTAAAATAAGTCTTCAAAGGCAAGACGCGTTGTTGCATTATTTTTAATATAATATTTATAAAAATCAACGCAACCGATTAATCGATTAATTAATCGATTAAAGGGTGGCGATTAATCGGGTTAATCGGGTTTCGGATCTGTACTTCCTCAATTTCAAGAAGAGGAGAACGAGTAATCGAGTATGCAAGCCGCAGTCTCAGTGAGCATGACTCGAAGCTCAATTCAAACACTCTCGAATGTATGGCTCTTCACTGGGCCATCACCGAAGAATTCGCCATTTATGTTTGTGGAGAAACATCGATTCACGGTTGTCACGGACAACATGAGCCTTACGTTCCTCGTGAAACAGGGTACAATCAACCGCAGATTCGTCAGGTGGACACTCGACTTGAGCGGAATATGAATTCGATCTTGTACACCGATCTGGAAAACTCAACGGAGCAGCAGACGCGACGTCACGACTTGACATGCCAGACAGAGCCCTGGAAGGCCTCATCAACAGCGAGGCGGCTGGATGCACACCGAAGTGCTTGGCGATTGTGCTGAGCCAGGACTCCCGCCTCAGGAGCTCCCAGACGTCTGATCCGGAATGCCAACGTCCTAAACTACTACGAAACAAGAAAAACAGTCTCTTCGAAACTGACAACGAATGTTCGGAACGTTCGGAACGGACGACGGCCAAGTGACATGCAGCCCAGCTCGTGACCACAACCAAAAAGCCCCTTTTATTTCCACGCGCCGCTCCTTATATAAGCGCTCTATAAATGATGGTGTCCTCTGGCGAGCAATAACAAAAACACCATCACCTTTGTAGCGCCCACTACATCTCCCCTCTCAGGATCTATAAGTCATATCGCCTTGGCGGTCGAATCACACGACCGCAACGTGTGCGTCTTAGCCGAAGTCCTTCTTGCTGTGGCTCTGGCGATGGTACACTCTTAATCTGGGGCCGGAAAACGTCACGGCTATAGCCGTGACGTTCAACGTTTTCAGGACTTAGCCGCGAACTGATCCGGCCCCGTCAAAGTTGCCGTGTACAACGTCACGGCTGCTGTTCGCCCCTCCCTCTTTAATGGTGCGAATGGCT